>BQNB010042353.1:0-46176 GCA_026074375.1 Tanacetum coccineum | reverse complement strand
ATTTTCCTAGTATGTTTATTAAGGATAATGTAGGCTTTACTATTTTGGGAGTATCCTAAAAAGACACCTTCGTATGACTTTGAGTCAAAATTGGTGAGGTAGTCTTTGGTGTTTAAGATGAAGCACTTGCTTCCAAATACTCTAAAGTAGTCAAGAGTAAGTTTCCTACCTCTCAAGAGTTCATAAGTTGTTTTTCCTATGATGGCTCTAATTAGGATTCGGTTGAGAATGTATGTTGAAGTGTCTACTGCGTTACACCAAAAATTTTGTGGTAACGATTGCTCATTTAACATAGTCCTACTCATTTCTTGAAGTTTCCTATTTTTCTTTCAACCACACCATTTGACTGAGGAGTACGTGGAGTTGAGAAGTTATGTGTAATTCCATTGGCATTACAAAACTCTCCAAACTGCACCTCATTATCATATTCCCTACCGTGGTCGGTTCTTATTGACACTATTGTACATCCTAATTGGTTTTGAATTTTCCTACTAAATATTTCGAATTGATCAAAGGCTTTGGTTTTGTCCTTAAGGAATCTAGTCCAAGTATACCTAGAGTAGTCATCTACTATGACTAAGGTGTAGCAGTTTCCTCTGAAACTTCGTACGGTGGATGGACCAAAGAGATCCATATGAAGGAGTTCTAAGCATCTAGTCGTTGAGACTATATTCTTAGCCTTGTGACTGGCGTGAGCTTGTTTTCTAATTTTGCAAGCATCACAGAAGTGTTGATCAAACTTAAGTTTAGGTAAGTTTCTAACTAATTCCTTAGATGCTAATGATTGAATAAGACGCATATTTACGTGACCTAATCTCCTATGCTACAATGTGGAATTTTCATTAATCATTGCTAGACAAATTTGGTCTTTAGGCTTATTTCCTAATTTCATCACATATAAGCCTTTCTTCCTAATACCTCTACCCATGACCTTACCATCCTTAGTGATTTCATTATCATGTTCAGAGAAAGTTACTCTACACTTATTATTACATATTTGTCCTATACTTAACAAGTTAAATCTTAAGTTATCTACATGTTCTACATTATCTATTTTGAGAGAGTCATTTGAAATCGTACATTTGCCAATGATGTTACCGCGAAGATTGCTACCAAAAATGACATTACCTCCATTGTATGCCTTGTAAGTGGAGAAGAGCTTTCGGTTACCCGTCATATGTTTAGAGCATCCATATCCTTTATCCACTCATTGGGTTCCAAGTCGACTCCAAGGAATATCTATTTATATGAAGAACAATAACACAAACATTTGTCCCCAATCTCATATGGGTCCAAGTAGTTAGTGCTAAACATCCATTGCATTTATGTCAATTTGGTGGTTGGGATGTGGAAATGGAAGACACATTTTCCATGGCATGTAACTTTTTGAACGTTGAAATTCTGCCAAGTTATGGGAAAAAACTGAGGTTGGTTTTGTCGACCAACGTTCCTTTTTGGTTGCGGTGTCTTAGGATGAGGATAATTATTATTGACTCTTCTAGGTGGTGGAATTTTTGATTTAAAATTAGGTTTTGAAAATCCGACTCCGGGTTTTAACGATGTCTTATAAAATCGCTTAACTTCATTATCACTAGCAACGGGAACTTTGACGTTGTTTACTATATAAAGTATGGTCAAGGACCCATAATGGATTTAAAATAACAGATTTTTCCAAAAACTGTTAACGAAGAATCAGCGGCGGTCCCATATAAGACTTTAGGGGTCTCTGGATCTTTAAGGGGGCGCCATGTTATTGTTGGGGACCCCACCATAGACGTTTCTTTTTGAGATTTTCATAAATTTTTATTTTCCTAGACTTGCTAGTTGATGTTTTCCGCATGATTAAACCCAAAACCTAATTTATCTCCGAAAAGGTTTTATGATTACTTAGACAACCATATAGACAATGTGTACTCTTTCAAATTAGTTAATCTAATGCTTCCTCTTTGAATTTTTTATTCTCAATTTTAAGAATATGACACTTTACACATTCGAGATCAACTCCCTTGTTTTCTCGAGTGTAGACACTTTTTCTCTTAGAATACTAAGTTCTTTTTCTAAACTAATTCTAGTGGCTTTTAATCGTTTGTTTTTAGTGTGAAATAATATTTAAACTCATTTTGCATAGTTTATCATATTCGTTATCTAAAACCAAATCATCTATTGATGAGTTTTCATCACTAAAGTAAGAGGATTCGGAGCATACCTCATTTGATGCTTGAGCTACAAGACACGTCTCATCTTTGACCTTCTCATCATATTCTTCACCGCTATCGCTCCAAGAACCTCCGACGAATGCTCTATGTCCTTGGCTTTCGGTTTTTGACATCTCCAATAAGAATATTTGGATCGCCGCAGCTCTAAAACATTTATCTATCACTTTATGCCTTTCTTGGGTCATCTGCTTCTTTGAAACGTCTTTTTGTCATTTCGAGGTTGTCTCACTAATCATCTCTCTCTTAAAAAACTTCATGAAGTCACTACGCCAGGCATATCTTCAACTTCACTTCCAGAATCGAACACTCCTCATCACTAGATTCTTTCTTAGCCTTTAAAGCAGAGAGTATTTGCTTCTCTTAGCTAGTTTTGGACTATTTTAAATCCTTTCTTGATGATCATGACTCCTGGAACTTAGAATGAATCCCGATGAGTTTAACAAGGTGACAGGTGTTAATGTTAAGTCTTTCGACTCTTCAATCGCCGTGACCTTTGCTCTCCATTTAGGATGTAGAGCCCTAAGAAACTTCCTAACATAATTCTTGCTAGAATAACCTTCATCAAGAGCTTTATAGACTTAGTAAAATAGTATCAGAATCTAGCAAGCAGCACTATCTAAGATCCGTCATCAAAATGACGAATTGTTCATAATTTGTTGTACCAAAAGGTCGATCGTTGAGTTTAATCTTGACTTTATACCATGATGGGTGATATAACAAAGTTTTCCAAAATATGATTTTGCCATATAACACATGAAATCTTCTTTCATTTAATTCTCTTGTCAAGCTTGTAAATTAGCGCCATTTTTGGCTTTGTTATTTTCAGCAAGCTCTTTTAAGGATCATCACTTTGTTTCAAAAGGGATAACCTCATCTAATTGGTTTTCGGATGTTTTGTTGATAGGTAGAAATCACCGTTATAATATGTCAAATGATCAAGCATCGTTGATTTAACAGTATGTTTTTCGATCTAATTTTCTAATAAATAAAACTATCACTTCCAAAAAGTGTGTCTTTGCATGGATTTGGCCCTTAGCTAGATAATTGTTCAGAATTCATAGAATTCGATCCAAGCTAAAAATATAAATATATTTTTAAAAATCTGAGTGACCTTGGCTTCTGAATTCCATTGTAAAACTAGAAGGGTTAATAGTTAACAGAGGATTCGATTTAAGTTTTTTAAAAGTTTCTTTCAAAATTACTTAATCATTTCAGTTTTATGTACAACCAATAAAAGAAATATGAATCGAAAATCTAAATATCTAAACTAATACTAAATAACAATGACAACAATATAAAGAGATAAGGAGAGGGAACAATCAAACAAGACGCCCAAGAATTATAGTGGTTCGGTGACTAAGAACCATCTTCGCCTACTACCACTCCCCGAGTTATCCTACTCAGATTTCCACTATGTCAAACTCCTTGTTAGGAATTAGAAAACCGTTACATCATCGCTTTATGTTATTTTCCGCACTAAGCTAATGTGAGTTCCTAATACTTAGCTAGAACCAATCTACCACTTCACAAGCACTACACAATCACAAGATCTACACTATTTAATTTACACACAATCTGAATCACACAATTACACAAGATAATTACAATAGAGATTTGATACTTAGAAGAAGAGATGAGAGATCACTAAATAACAATTCGTTTCTTTACGGATCCAAAGGTTCTATTCTTGCACTGTGAAAGAGATGAAGAGTAGATAGAAGAAAGAGATGGCGTATCACTGAACAAGATCAAACAATATTAGTGATCAAGAGATTTAGTGAGAGAAAGAATGTTTTTAGAGAGAGAAAGAAGACTGGAAAAATTCGTGCAAAGATGTGTGTTTTTCTGCCAGAAATAGTGCAGTATTTATAGCCAGCGAATCCCAACAGAACATCTGCTGTGCGGTACCCAGATAAGATCTGGGGGACACCCTACCAAAACCTCCTAACAACCCCCAACTGGACCAATTAGGGGGCGCCAGTAACCCGCTCCTGTTTTGTCTTATTGTGTGGAAAGGTTTATAACTGTCGTAATGGAAGCTTCTGTTTTGGGGAAAACCATATTCAAATTTTATTCTTTAAATAAAATATTTTCTTTTATTAAAAAGTATTAATTGTATATTTATTTGTAAAATGTAATTTTTAAGTAAAAAATAATTTCTTGATCACAAATCATGCTTAATAGATTTGTTTGACAAACCTTAAGTGATCACTAATCTTAGAGTAAATAGAATTTTACGATACTAATTTGCAAACGTTTCAGATATTGACGTTACACTTATTTTACATTAAAGTTTAATATCACAACAATGTCGAGTCGAAAAAATAAAAAACATTTAAGACATTATTTTTATTCAACACGCAAAAAGGCTAATTTTCATGCCAAGTTCAAAGGATAAAATCAGTCAAGTACAAAAGTACATATCGACAGGCAGAAGATTCAAGTTAACCTGTTCCAGAAATAGATTATCTGAAGAAGTGCAAAAGATAGGTGCAGGTAAAGAGATCAACAAAGTTCAATGTTCCAATACTTTATTTAATCATCAAAGAAGCAACAACGTGGGCGCTAAAATGTGTAGTTATTGGTCAATATCAAAATCAAAACAAGTATCTGATCCAGATGAATTCTTTTCAAAACAAAAAGATTGTTAGATTATAATCAAGTATTGTATCAAGATGCATAAGGCGCAAAATGTAAATGATGAAGTCAGTGGAGAAAAAGATCTGATGTATAAATGTCCAACATATTACGTCAAATAAGACATTCTAGTACTTAAACAAAGAACATCATTGAAGACATGTACTACATTATGAGGAAGAGAGGGATAATCCACAGTAGACGGCATTGATAAAAGTTATGATTGTGTTTAATAGAAGCCTAAGTTATTGGAAAGGGTTCATGACTTCCAATCTATGCAAATAGAGAGCGTTACTAGATTAAAGCGTCAACCTTATTTATCCAACATCACTTTTCAGTATTGAAACACTACTATGTGCTCCTAAATCACAACAGATTTGTTCCTTGAATTGTATAGTTTTGAACAACAAGAGTGAAACGGAGAGTATGCATGTTAATTATTGCAGAAGTTCTAATGCTGCTACCGTTGAAAAGAGTCAATGAGAGAAAGTTCCATGCAAAAATGTGGAAGCGTTGACATTCGGTTTTCAAGAACCCACACCTGAGTCAAAGAAGATAAAGAGGCAGATGATACTGTATTGAATGACAAGAATTAGTTAACTTTGAAGTAACATTGACAGATGAGGATAAGTTAGAGCTTACGTGATGTAGGCCTTTATATTAAATATATTATTACGACCTGATAATCCGACCCTTCGGGAGATTGTTAGGAATACAAAAAGTGTCGATTATAATGTAATAGATAGTTTTACTTTATTTGGAACGTTTAGTTAGATTTTAGTTTAATAGTTTTGTAATAAGGCTTAATGGGCCTAATAAATCTGTTAAGTATGAGCCCATTAGGATAGGCGAATTAGAGATACATAAGATGTGATAAAGACCACAAACTTTTAAATACCTCCTTACTGAAAAGGTCGGTAAAGTGTGAAAATCATCATCCTTTTAAAACCTTCTTAACTATTATCTCACAAATTGTCTTCCACTTATCATCTTTTACAACGCTCGTACCACTCTCATTTAATTCTCTCTCATGCTTAACTGTAGGTCCTAGGTTTAGGACTGACAACCCTTATGTAAGACGATAGACTAACTTGGGATAAATCCAAATCAACTAAATGAGACAGACACTGACTATGGATGATCAGTGTTAGTGCGGATCTTAAGAACACAAGAATAAAGAAGAAATGATAATACTAATTTGCTATAAAGCCTCTATGCTTACTAATTGATATTTCTCAAAATTACTCATTAATATTGTGCCTTTAGTAGGAACCTCTTAACACAAAGAGCTCACCCTATTGGCTTTAACAAACGACAAAGGAATAATACATACCTTTCCGAGAAGATATCTCCCTAAGATATCTCTAAGATAACTATTACTATTCTTGTTCCATAAACAACTAACTATAAACAAAACTAACTATGGACCAGTACTAACTTCTAGTAACTGCTATTCTACCATCAGTAACATAGTACTAACAGTACTTAACTTATACTGCCATAATAACTAGTATCTAACAGAACTAACTATTACTATCAGGAACTTAACTTTATACTACCATTAGTTAAATGTCCTGTATACAATCTATTTTCGCCAACAATCCTCCCCAAACTTGACTCTCTCACTTGTGAACTTGCAAGTTCCTTCAAAACATTCTTGATTCATTCATTTTATAACACTTTAAGCTTTCTGGAGGATGTAGTAAATAGAATTCTTCAAGTTGTTTCTTGATCTGCAACACTTCAAGTCTCTCTTTTTATCTTGCATCATCAATTCCTCAAATCTCATCAGCAATATCCATCATATCACAACATTGACAATTATGTACTCTTCAAATATAAAGTTCTTCAGTCTATTCACATCACTTCCAGTTGTTGTTCACTCCCGTGATAGGTGAATCATTGAAATTTTAAATAGGATTTGTTTCCTTTACCAGTATAGCCATTCACTCAGAGTAGTCATGACCTTGCCACCAAGAAAGTTGTAAGTCCATGGTCCGAGCAAAAAACCATTTTCAACTCACATTACATGAAACATTGTGAATTGAATACCATATGGTTTTGGCAAAGCCATTACAGGCCATAAACGGATATGATATGCCTTTACCTGTAAGCCGTTTGCTTAGGCTGATGTCAATCCTTTGTGCACCTAGAAAAGTGTAATTCTATGGTGGTATTGATAACCATGTCAACTCCTTTGTATATGAAAACTTGGTGAAGTTGATATATCCATCCACCTTTTGTGTACAAAGTACAACCATCTAATATGGATTTGCAATTTGACTTTACTATAAGCCATAAACTTATGACTAGTTAATGGTTTCCACCACCTTTACCACAAGCCACAAACAAGTGGGCAAGCACACACTCACATTAGACATATATGGTTGAGTTGAAAACCAAATAACTTATTTGCAAGTTTTCAACCATAGAACGGATTTGAGAAGTCTTTACCAAGAGCCGTGGTGATTGATTTTTTATTTTTGCTTTGTTTTCTTATTTATTTTTTACCGTTTGCTAGCCTGGCCTATCCCTTTCCTATATGTTGATTTAACATGGTGACCTATAACCATTTGTTCGTTAGTGCATAGCACCTCCACCAAGTTGTTATCCTTCTCATCCTAATCCTAACTCTAACTCTTCAGACTTACTACTATCCTAATACCAGCTTGCTTTCTCATCATTTTTTAACATTATTATACAATTTTCATGCTGTCTTACCTCCTTAAAGTTTCTTCTCTATCAAGGCTATGCACATCTCAATCAGATCATGCGACATGTTTTTGCTTTTCAAGTTAACATTATAATCCATTGACTCTAAGTGTAAACAATGCACTCTACGTGACTCATAATATCTCCAACATATGATCTAATCTGCTTTCCTAATTCCACTCCCATATAGTATCGGTAACTAAGCGAGGTTCTTCAAACATAGATTTCAAACATTTTCCAAAAAACCTTCTCAGCTCATCCTCTGCGGTCCCAATCCCATTCCAAATCTCTTCATTACAATCCTATATAACACATAAGATCATCACTGAAAGACTTCAACATAGCACCAAAATTTAAATGAACACTATATCAATCCATCTTCCCAACTATTTGTTACACTCCTTTTTCTTCCTTGCATGATGATCTGTAAGGTGGCAAATACAGTGTTTTCAAGCTACAGAACAAGATTAATTGGATTTTTGTACCTTATAACAGAATTATCTGTGCCTCCACTACTTCATCTTAACCTTCAGAGTGATCCTATCAATGTTGGTAGCCATCCTCTTCTTGCCATCTGTTTTCTCTTTTCCAAGACTCTTGGTTGGCTCCATCTTCCTTTGCATCATCATCATTTCCATTCCTTTTTGGAGTCTTTGTCTAAGCTCTTCACCAAACCTTTCAAACTATCTTTAGTTCTTCAAAATCATTGGTTCATAATGATTCAATCTGTTTTACAAGCTTAACGAAATTCTATCCTAGACTGTCTTCAAAACCAAATCTTCAGCTGTCAGATAACTTCCATGTCCCCTGATTCTTCAAAAAATTCATCATATAGATTCTTAGCTGTGATTGGGTCATGGGCTTATTTCTTTTAGGCTCTAGCTCTTTCTTTCAGCTAAATAATTTCTTCTTGATTGACAAGATCAACCATTTCCTTTGAGCAAAAACTTCTCCTTGTAATATCAACCACCTAGCAGCTTTCGACAACTCTGCATTAGTTTCAATCTTTGCTCTAATTAAATCCCAAATCTCATTTGTGTGTAATTTGAGGCTTCAAACTGAATGAGCTTTTCTTTTCTTTTGGTGCTCATTTAACTCTTCATCTTCTCAATTCTTTGAGCTAATATGATACAAGTGTATTTGTTTAGCCTCCACTTCTTTCGAAAGTAATCCAATCTGATTGCATCAGCAAGGCTTGAGACTCTCTTGTAAATTGTTCTTTTGATATCCTTAGGAGTTTCTTCACTGAGCAATAGGAGCTTTTCCATTTCTCTTTGGCCGATTTATCATGAGAAGAATTGAGACTTCTTAGCACCAACAGTACTAACTTTTTCATTGCCATACTAAGGTTGTTCACCTAACATACTAAGTTTTAATACTGCCAGAATTAACTCCTTTAGCATATAACCTGTTCACACCACAACAACTTTCTTCTATGAAAAATCCAAACCTTGAGACTACCGTTTTTTCCCTTAGCCTTTGTACTTCTCTTGTATCTCCTTCCCTTGTCTAAAAGACCTGGCTTAAAGAGCTACTTGCGGAGAGAGTTTTGGTTGCTTCAAGATTATTTGGACTATGAGTCTTTCACTTTTCCTCCCCCCCCTGAAGCATTTACTTTTGTTGTAGGAGGCGTAACCAATCTTGTACTGAAGAATCTAAGATCATCTTGCCTTTTCCTCCCCTGAACCTCAGTTTCTTCCTCTTCAGAGTCCAGACAACACAAATTCCTCTTTTCAAACCCTTCCAACGTCTATCACTTTCATGACTAACTTTCACAATAGCATTCCATGGTCATCCTTGGGCGTTATTTGAGATTCCGTTCCAGCTGTCAATTCCTGGATATCAACTTAGAAGACTGTCTTGAAGTATATATCCATAGCATTTGACTTGAGCCTGTTCTTGTGGGGGTGAGAAGTGAGATGGTGTTGATCAGGACAGGCTCCCCATAGCATGTCCAATACAGTGTAGGTTCAGTGTCAGGTATTGGTTCAGGTGGAAGGTGTTAGATATAGTATCGGGATTGTGAATTGTAGGGATAGGTGGTGGTGTAGGTACCTTGAGGTGACATGATGGTATATGAAGATGATGGTTTTGGATTGAGCCACATCATCATGTTTCTTGACATTCAATATCTGTGGGTTAAAGTAGCAACAATAACATAACGCAGGCAATATCAGGTCTTAGGTGCCCCTCGAAAAACCCACCTTTTCATATCTCCAAAAATCTTTTGTCAGGCTCACAGCTAGATAAAGGTGTTTTTTTTTTTTCTTTTGTTTATTTTTATTTTTTTTTTTTTTTTTTTTTTTTTGTTCTTTTTTTTTTTTTTTTTTTTTTTTTTTTTATTATTTATTTGTTTTTTTTTTCTTTTTTTTTTTTTGTTTTTTTATTATTTTTTTATTTTTTTTTTTTTTTTTTTTTTTTTTTTTTTTGTTTCCGTTGAATATTCAAAAATCATTTGCAGAAAACGAGGATACATCAAAAACTGTGTCTTGCTTCTTAAATTTGCCACCAATACCATCAAAAACAATTTTTGAAAATTATGAAACGCTCTACCAATAGGGATATAACAGATCAAAGCGCAGTAGCAATATTGCTACCGAATTGATTTCCCAATCCACCACTTTTAGAGCTTATACAGTGTAAAAGACGTGGACTAATATCTCCATTGGGTTAAAAAAAACTTTTCCAAAAGTGAAGGTCAATCAGTAGGATACCCCAATTGCCTCATTCCCTCAATAAAGTTTCATCATTTGGCAAAATTGTGTAATTCGCTAAGTGCGTCTTCACAATCGAAGTGATTCCTAATTAGACGCTCAGAGATTCCTGTTACCTTATGGTATCAATGGTATGCCGTATTTTCTAAGCCCAATATCGTGAGTATGTGGTAGTTAGCAGTCTGCCCAAACCTATTTTTACAAGGGGAATCATAGATATTTTGGATTAGTAGTTAATAGCATACCTGAGTTTGGAACCTCGAAGAAAATCTACTATCTCAGCAAACCCTGTCACTTTCATCAGGCTAGCGCAAAAACCCCACTGATTGTGGTTTGTCACAATACTTTAGTTGAGTCCATTGCACACAATCTTCGATGAAATATACTTGGGTTTTGATGCGAGTGAAATTGTAGATGCTGGTAACAGGACGCTTGACTATTTGTTATGAAATTAAAGAAGAGTTTTACTTTGTGAAAAGGAGATAGCAATAAAAAGATAAGTATGAGAGAGTGAACGATACAATCTCTATCTATATATAGCTTCTCTAAGGAACGAGAATAGCGCCGTAAAAATCTCTAACGGTAACATTTAAACAGTGATAAAACAGAAAAAGTCAAATTTCCCGCAACCAGCATTAAAAATAACCAACCAGAATTAAAAATTACACTACCAGACTTAATTTTGTCCAACCAGAATAATAAGATCAACCCGAATTAATGCTTTTTCACCGACGATTAAGTATGTACTAAGAATTTACAAAGCTAAAACCTTCAAAACTCACTGCCATGATTCATCTGCACGATCCCATGCTAATGCCTGTCAAAGACGTAGTACTAAAACAAAGCAAACATACAACAAGAAATTGAATAGACAGAATAATTAAACACAAACTACCCGAAATGTAATACTGCTAAACTAACCAGTATTAATATGACATAACAACCAGTAATAATATAAAATATAACTACAGTATTCAAGACTACATAAGCTACCAGAAATTAAACTAACTATACAACTAAAAGCCTCCCATAAAGTTGCTATGGTCTTAATCATACGCACCGCTAACACTACCAATTAATAAACCGAGGTCCATCAAAAGTTGGTCAACAAGTAATCAACAATAAATTAGGTTGTGAATTTTCTCCAGCACTTATGTGAGCTTCTTCTCATAACAAAGTTCACTTATGAAGTGTATGTGATGACTCTCTGAATGTCGTATTCTTAGAATATATACTGTGTTTCATCACAATGCTGATTGTGCTTTCATAATCAACGGAGGATTTAGTATTACATGAAATTGAAACCATAGTCCAGCCAAATTGATTTGAACCCACAATACTGTCCACACTCAATTTTGCAGCAGTCTACATATTCAGCTTCAGTTGTTGAAGTGGCCACAAATGTGCCAGTTTCTTACATGCCATGAGATAAGTCTTTGTCCAAGAATTGAACAACCACCTTAATGGATTTCCTGTCAAGTTGACCCACCATATCACTTATCAAGAAAGGCAACCCAAGTCAAAGGGTGATTCCCTAGGATACCATAACCCAATGTGGTTTGCCCTTGAGATACTTTGAAGAATCCTCTTGAACAGCAAGAGGAGAATGAGAAGTCTTTGAGTAACCAGAAAACGTGAACAAACATATAACAATCATACATAATATCAGGTCATCCTTATAGGCATTTAATGATACATGATGGAACCAATCATGGATCTGTACAAGTGTACAACTACATCAAAAGCTATCCTCATCTTTGTCAAAAAGTTAAGCTTGGTCTGCCCATGGGAGTGATTGCGAGCTTTCACATTATACAAGATCAAATTTCTAAAGTATCTCATCTACGTACTGTCTCCTGGAGATGAAGATTCCTCCATTGTTCCAGTTTGACTTGCGTAACCTAAGAAAAATGTGAGTTCACCCCTGGAACTTCATCTGAAATCTCCTTTTTCAATCAAGCTCAAACTCAGGCACACCAAACTTTGTAGGAGAACCAAAAATGAATATCAAAATCAACATACACTCGACACTAGCATGATATCCTTTTTGTCCTCTTTTAATGAACAAAGTCTTGTCAATTGTGCCCCTACTTGTAGTCCATAGCTTCTCTTAGGAAGACGTTGATAAAGTAGCCATACAAGGCTCTATGGGCTTGTTGCAGTCCAAACAAATCTTCGACCACCTTATAGAAACTTTATGTAGGATGATCAGGATCAAGCAAAACAGGGAGGTTGTGAGACATAAACCTCTTCAGCTGTGCAGTGTGCATAGTAGAAAAGCACTTTAAACATCCATTTGGTAAACTAAGGAACCACGCCGATAAAAGAGTGCAAGGCCAAAATAACCGATATCTTCTATTCGTTGCCACAAGAAGCAAAACCTCAACGGAGTCCAATACATCATCCTGTGTGTACCCTTGGCCACCAATCTTGCTTTATTCCTCACAACCACACCTCTTTCATCTCTTTTGTTCCTGTAGACCCACTTCGGTGCCAATCACCTTCATTCCATGAGGTAGATCTACAAGAACCCATACTTGTTAAAGCTGAACTGTTACAGTCTTCTGTGCATGGCTGAACCTCAACTGATCATGCATGAAAAGCATCAGCATATCTTTTTATGGTTCTCTTGAGAATAGAAAACATGCAACAAACAATGTTGATTGATCTATGTGATTGTTTCTTGACACATGCTTTTGAATATGACTAGAAGAGCATGAGCTCCTGATTGGTTCTGTTAACTTTGCGCCAAGTTTGCACAGCTGACTTAGGAATTACCAAGTATTTGACTTTTTGGGTGAATACTATGAATCCTAATTGAGAGTAAGGACTTGACTTCAATTCTGTAGGAAGACTGTGTGAAGCGTCAGATTATCACATCCTCCTCATCATAATAAAAAAAGTAAAAAAAAAAAAAGATGCCTCATCAAAAATTCCTGTCTCAGGCTGTGAAAGTATTTCGAGCTCAGGCAATAATTGAATACATCAGGAATCAAGCCTACCATATTACCTAGTCTGAATACCAGTATAAACTTGAACGAATACCAGTAATAAACTGTCCCTAAAACTTGCGCTTTAGGGCAATTTCTTCAACTCTCTATCTAAAAGCATGAATCTTAGGAGTTGTCCTACTAAATGAGATCATTAGAGGAATCCTTCATCTCTTTTTGAGGTTCTGCAAGACCCCTCTTTCTTTGAATTTATGGAATATGTCCTTAATTCATCATTTCTTTAGAATCTTTACAGCTGAAGGCACAACAATAAGCTCTACTTCCTCATCTTTTTCCTCAGAAGCAATAGACTCTGGAGTTTGTGAAGTACCTGCACTGTTAGTTTCCTCTGAAATACCTGCATTGTTAGCTTGATTCTCCAAACATACAGGAATCATAGTTCATAGAATCAGTAAGATAGTCAATATCAAACATCCTTCTATATCCAACTACCTTTGACATTTGGGTATTTTTGCTTCCACAAAAATTAACATGACAGATTACTCAACTCTTTTGGTTACTAAATTATAAACCCTAAAGAGCATTGCTGTTCGAGTGAGTAACCACAAGAATCCCTCATATATTTTCACAAACTATTCCAAGCACGACTAAAGTATCTAGAATGGTAACATTGACACCCAAAAGGTCTATGTATGCATATAATAGGTTTGTGGCCAACAAAAGCTCATATGAGTTTTTGTTGATTAGTTTTTGTCCTCTTACCCTAATAATAATATAGCAAGCAGTAACACTTCTTCTGCCCAAAAAGTGTGTAAGAGAGAATTATGCTAGCATAGTTCCTATCAGCCCCAATTAGGGTTCTGTTCTATCCTTTCAGCAACACCATTTTTGTTATGGTGTTCTTGGCATACTATACTCTTTGTATTTTTATCCTTGTTACCACAAAATTCAGCATATCTCTATTCTTAAATTCAGTGCCATTTATCTGATCTAAGATTTTAACTCTATGACAATAGCTAAGGTATCAATCTGCCAATAGAAAGAGTCTGCAGAATGCCACAATTTTCCTCCTTAAATTTAAAAAGAGAAAACCCAATCAAAATCTGGTACAATCATCATGATTACAAGCATATAACTTGCATGATTAATGCTTTTCACTAAAAGTAGGACAAAAAGATCCATAGCAAGTGTGTATGGCTGGTGATCAATCTAGTTCTACTTGGCCTTGCCAGAGCCCTATGTTTGTTTTGCCTTTAAGACATCAAACACATGATGTGGTCATTTTTGAAAACTTGGAAGTAAACCTCTGACAAGGTTTCCTTCACAAAGTTTGTTTAGATTTTAAAATTTATATGACGCTAATCTTCTATGCATAATTTAATTCATCAGATGTGGCTTTAGCACATCAAACCAGCAAAAACCTTTACAGGAGAAGTGTCTCATTTCAAAACTGTACTAGTTTGATGTCTCGGTATCTTTAAAAGTACTGTTTTTCATCAGGCATCTTAAAGTCAGAAACACAACAAGACATTTCAATCTCATAAAAGGAACCTTATGGATGCTTTAACACAAATTAGTGATATTGGAGAAAAGGTTAAAATGCCCTAATTCTTTTACAAGCGACACACTATCAAATCTAAAATTACCGACTCTTATTCTACCTTTGTCAGATATTTACCTTATGCTACCTCCAAAGGTAACAGATCCCCCATTGAATTCCTTCAAAATACCTCTATTGATCCTTGTTACCCTGTCATGTGCCCTGAGCATCCACGTATCAAATATACCTCCTATCTACCATGTTCTTCAGTGGCTGTTCCTGCACTATGATGAAGAGAAATTAATTTCTCGTTAGGGACCCAGGCCTTTGCAGGCTTGGGTCTGCTTGTGGACCTTTAGCATTCACAGTGTCTAATAAAGTCAAGCTCACTGTTAGAAATTGAAGTTTTTGCCTAGAGTTCCTCAATAATAATCTTGCTGAGGTCTTAACAGCTAGAGCCCAACTTCCCAATTGACAGCATTAGTATGAGCCATTTGTGTTGTAGACTTTGCAAAAGGTCTTCTTACAGATGAATATGGTGAAATTTTAAAAACCCTTCTTTAGATTAATTTGATTCATCTGTGTTTCCTTTTGTAGGACCCAAACAATTGAGAGTCTGTGAGTGCTGGTTGTCTTGTGTCTAACAGCATTAACTTAGTGACTAACAGTTTTAAACTTAGGGCCTACCAGAACTAATATTAGTCCAACCATTATTAATATAAGGCCTAACATAATTAAACCTATGCCTAAACCAGCATTAAGTAGTACTGACAAGGAACAAATTATTAGCGAGATGATTAATCCTGTTTGCATGTCCAAACGAGTTTTGTCCCCCATTACCAGTATTAACCACCTCTTTACTCACTTCCTTGCATTTTTTCTTTCATAATAAGACACAATCTTTAATTAATTGACATAGACTACCCTCAAACAAAACATTTCTACTTGTAAAAGAGTAACCTTCCCTAGTTCTCTTTCCATCAAAATCATTCCAATTCTTCCTATAAACATTATTATGTTTCATTATCATTTGATTGTTATGCCTAGGATTTTTATGTGTTGAGGACCACAACTAGGTGCAACTTCTTTGCGATTTTGGAGCAACACATCTTTTTCAATAGTTACTTCCAATCTGACGTAGACATCTCATCCTTGGTTCACATAAACTTTCTGATTCAGTCTCAAAAGAGTGCTTTAGAGGTATCTTTTCCACAAGATCCTACACTGTCATTGAGGATTGACAGAGAAGTCTCAGAAGAATTGTCATCGTGACACACTAATTTCAGTTTTTGAGGACCCTCTTAGCCATAAACATACAAAGAATCATCAATTTCCTCTTGTGGTTAGGGAGTATAATCCCCACTTAAAGGATGTGGGACCCTTTAAAATCATGTTCTTGAGTAAAACTACAGTACAAGCTTTCCTAATGAAATCCACTTTGCACTTTAAAAACAGAGAAGTTCAATTCTTCCCAAAATTAGACCCTCATTGATTGCATTTTTATTTCAATCCTAAGCCAACTTTACAGTTTGTGAAACTCATGCCAGAATCAATTAAATTTCCAAAGATTTTTGAGAATCTTTCCATCAATCTACTGTTTTCTGCAATGTCCTTTTCTTGACAGCTTTCATCCTCTCCTATATTTTTTAAGCTTTTCATCTTTTTCATATATTTCATTTGCCTGAAATGTAAGCTTTTTATTTAGAGAAAGTTGTTGTTTTTGAAAAGTAACAAGTTGAGCTTCTAGTTTCTTAACAGCTTGATTATAGGCAAGTATTTGTGCTTCTTGATCACCTAACCGATTCATTTGTTCATCACACAGTGTTTTAAGGGTATTGTATGAATCAATGCAAGTTTTAGAACACAAAGATACCTCACTACTAGAGCTGATAGCCATGAGTGCATGATTTGTCTCTTCATCTTCAGTGTGTTCTCCCCAATTGACAATACCATCATCGATTATCAACAATCCCATCTGATTCTTCTCTTGCTTTCTAGCTTCTTGGTGTTGATAAAAAGAGTCTCTCTTCTTCTTTCCATCATGTGTCCCTTTTGCTGTACATTCCCTAGCAAAGTGACCAGTGTTGTGACAATTGAAGCATTCAAGCTTCTTTTTGTCAAAGCCAACAGGTGCTTTTCCATCAACACAAACTCTCTATCCTGTTTTCTTATAAAACTTCTTCATTCGTATAGCAATCATTGCTATCTGCCAGTTTATGTATATCTCTTCAATGTCCAAGTCATCAATCTGTTCTAGGTCTTCATAAAGCAAGTCCCAGTCCTCTGATTGTTTGGCAAAGAGGGAATAAATAACTTCATTAGCAAAACCAGCAAGAGCTTCTTTTTCTGGAGTATTGGTTGAAGAAGTAGAAGGAGTGCAAGTACTGTAGGTACTAGTAAAACCAGACTTAACCTTATTAGTGCTGCTTTTGCTTTGTGAAACAAAAGCAACATTTTGAGCACTTGAAGATGTTTTTGAGGCACCTTGGATTTCCTGCTCAAAAACCCTAAGGTTATTGTACAGATCATCAATAGATAAAGTGTCAACATCTGGTTTAGTTCTCATAGTCATTGCCAAATTGGACCATGCTGGGGGCAAAGATCTGAGAAACTTATGATTTGCATCCTTAGTTGATACTTCAGCACCATGAGCTTCCAACTAAGAAAGTAATTGTTGGAATCTGTCATATCCCTTTTCTAACCCTTCTGAACTGGATATTGTAAATGCTTCAAACTGTTGTTTGAAAATAGCCTTCTGCATTTTCTTTGAATTTGCATTACCACCAAACCTAGTTCTGATGGCTTCCCAGATTTCTTTTGCATTATCCATTCTAGGAAATCTTCTCATATGTTCTTTGGGAATGGCCATCAGCAAAATATTCTTAGCCTTCCTTTCCTTTTCAACAGCTTGAATTTCTGCAGCAGTAACTGGTGGGAGTATTCGAATTACACCATCATTTCCAGTTGAAATTCTCTTCTTGGAGTTTCCATTATGAATTACCTTCCAAACATCATTGTCAATGTACTCAAGGTAATGCTCCATCTCCATAGCCCATATATCATACTCCTCCTTCTTCAGAATTAGAAGTTTGATATTTGAGATAGCAAATGTTTAAGGAATCACCTGTTGTTGTTGTTTAGGTACAACACCAGTGTCTGATGCATCTTCATGGTTTGATGCTTCATCATCACTGAGATGTTGAGAGAACTCATCATTAGCAGGTTGAGACATTTTGTAAAGAATTGTAGGAGAGTGTTTGTTTGTGGTTCTAGTGATTCTTCTTACTCAGAGTCCCTCTATTGGCTCTGATACCACTTGTAGGTCCTTGTGTTGGATCTATATAGCCTTTGTAAGACAATAGCTAACTTGAATAAATCCAAATCAACTATGTGAGAGACACTGACTATGAATATCAAGTGTTAATGCGGAATCTTAACACAAGTATTAAGAAGAACACAATATAATACTAACTTTGCTATTGATTTCTATTAAGCTTCAATGCTTCTATTCGATATATATAACTCTATGCCGTAGGGTTCCTTTTATACACCAAGGAAACCCTAGAAGGCTTTACAAAACGTGTGAAAGGATAATGCATATCCTTTCCTAAGATATCTCCTAAGTAACCTCCCCCACTATTATATAAAGAGAGGGTAGGCGTCTAGGTACAAGGATCCATTCATAGTTAAGTCTCTCACGGAGAGTCTAAATATATATAAAGCGTATGTAGTAGTTAGTAGTTAGTTTTCTTTACTAATGTTTAATAAAGAAAACTTATTAATAACATATTTTTCTTTATATTCCACAGCTGTTAACAATCAATTGTTATCATACTTAGATGAGTCCTATAACGATCTATGGAATCATCATAGGATTCACAATTGTATCAGAGCCTCATGCTCTTGATCTAGGGTTTAATAAGGGTTTATTCGGTGTATAATTTTATTTTGTTTTATCAAAAGGCATATTTGCTAATTAGGGTTCTTAAGGAAACCCTAATTCGTTTAAAGATGGCAGTAGTCAGGCAGAAGTGAAGGCAGCGGGGTTTCTTCTCAAACCCTAACCTCGAAGCATATGGATTGGTTTACAGCAGGTACACAAGCAGATCAGCAATAACCCTTATACATCTTTTGGGTTCGTAATGTCTTTGAACGATTATAGAGGTTTGGATGTTCCTACTGCTAGCTTTTCTTAATTCCTGCTGGTAGTTCATGGTTCCTGCTGGTAGTTCCATATTCCTGCTGGGTATTTCCAGCTGATAGGACTTTGTGGTTCATGTTTGGTCTGCTTACGGTTTCTTCTACTAGTATTATAGGTCCACAGACGCCCTTGGGTCTTGAACAATGAGGATGTGTATGGTTCATTTTGGAGGTTCAGTTTATGCTATAATTCTTGATTGGAAAAGTTACACGCTCTTTACAAATATTTTGGGGGGCATATGATACCATACAGTTCATGATATGATTATTGAGGAAAAAGAATAATCATAAGCATTGAGTGGTTTCTGGTTGATCCGTCTGAGCTCACTGAGACTATCGGCCATTGCATGTGATCGCCATGCATATATTGACTACAAGAATTATCCAAAGACATTTTATTACATGATATTGTAATAAGCATGTCTTTTTCGCACTGAAGGAAGATTTGATCTATGCTACTGAGTTCAAGATTCAAGAGACGGTGAGTATACTTTTAAGGGGAAGCTTATTGTTGATATACTTAACCATCTACGTGCATCACTTGAGGGTAAGCATTTACGAGTTGCATAAGACCCCTATTAGATGATTACAAAAAGGGGAAGAAGATTCACGATGTGCAGCTTATTATTGTGATGACATGTTGTTTCTTCATGCATATTGTTTTGTAATATAAAATAGGGGAAGTTTGTTAGGAATTACAGATTTGATGATTACAAAACCCATAAACAGAAATGAAGAAAGAAGAAACAAAAGGAAACAAGATATGCTAAAGAAGGAAACAAGATCAAGATTAATGTTGATTAAAATCAACATTAATGTTGAAGATATAGATTAGTCAAACATTAATGTGATGATTAATGTTAATTAATTAGTTTCCTAATTGTATTATGTTTTCTTTTGAAACAATAAGGACCCATTATGTAATAGTTAGTTAGCTTTATTAGTAAGCTAGGGTTTCTTGTAACCTCCATGTATTATATAAAGAGGGTAGGCGTCTAGGTTACAGGCATCCATTCATAGCAGACTTCTCCAATGAGAGTCTAAACGCATAGAAAGCGTGTGTAGTAGTTAGTAGTTAGTTTCTTTATCATGTTTGAATAAAGAAAACCTTATTAGTAACATGATTGTGTTCTTTATATTCCGCTGCGTGTTACAATCATTGTTATCATACCCTAGATGAGTCCTAATAACGATCTATGGAGTCATTATAGGATTCCATAATTGGTATCAGAGCCTCGTGGCTCTCGATATCTAGGATTGTTCAAGGTTTTTGTTGGTGTCGACTTTATGAAGAAAAGATGTGTCAAAGTTTCTGTTCTGGAAGGTTTTTAGTTTAAATGTTCCTAAAAGTTTCAAAGGCTCATATTTTGGATTATTTGTTCGAATTGGTTACGAAGAAGGTTGTTTATGACCTATTTGAAGTTGAAGTGGAATTATTTAGGTTTGTGTTTTATTTATACATCTTTTGGGTTCGTAATGTCTTTGAACGATTATAGAGGTTTGGATGTTCCTACTGCTAAGCTTTTCTTAATTCATACTGGTAAGCTTATGGTTCCTGCTGGTAGTTCATAGTTCCTGCTGGTAGTTCGTGCTAGTAGGCTTTGTGGTTCCTGTTGGTCTGCTTACGGTTTCTTCTACTAGTATTATAGGTCCACAGACGCCCTTGGGTCTTGAACAATGAGGATGTGTTATGATTTATTTTGGGGTTCAGTTTATGTTAAATTCTTGATTGGAAAAGTTACTCGCTCTTTACTAAATATTTTGGGGGGCATTTGATACCATCCTAGTTCATGATATGGATTATTGTGGAAAAGAATATCATAAGCATTGAGTGGTTTCTGGGTGATCCGTCGAAGCTCATGAGGAATATCGGCCATTGCATGTGATCGCCATGCATATATTGACTACAAGAATTATCCAAAGACATTTTATTACATGATATTGTAATAAGCATGTCTTTTTCGCACTGAAGGAAGATTTGATCTATGCTACTGAGTTCAAGATTCAAGAGGACGGGTCTGTTGTATAATTTTACAGGGGAAGATTATTGTTGATTTATTAACCATCTACGTGCATCACGTGAGGGTAAGCCTTTCCGAGTTGCACAAGACCCCTATTAGATGATTACAAAAAGGGGAAAGAAGATTACATGTGCTGCTTATTATTGTGATGGACTAGTGCGTTTCTTATGCATATCTGTTTTGAATCTAAAATGGGGAAGTTTGTTAGGAATTACAGATTTGATGATTACAAAACCCATAAACAGGAAATTAAGAAGAAGAAACAATCGGAGGAAACAAGATATGTAAGAAGATACAAGATCAAGATGAATGTTGATTGAACTAATCATTAATGTTGAAGATATAGATTAGTCAAACATTAATGTGATGATTAATGTTAATTAATTAGTTTCCTAATTGTATTATGTTTTCTTTTGAAACAATAAGGACCTATTATGTAATAGTTAGTTAGCTTTGTTAGTAAGCTAGGATTTCTTGTAACCTCCCTCTATTATATAAAGAGGGTAGGGTCTAGGTTACACGGATCCATAATAGTTTAGTCTCTCCAAATGAGAGTCTAAACGCATAGAAAGCGTGTGTAGTAGTCTAGTTAGTTAGTTCTTTATTAATGTTTAATAAAAGAAAACCTTATTAATAACATGATTGTGTTCTTTTTACTTCGGTTGGTGTTACATTCAGTGTATCATACTTAGATGCAGGTCTTAAATAACGATCTATGGAATATTTAACTCGTGATGATTAATTTTCACGATTAATTAGTTTCCTAATTGTATTATGTTTTCTTTTGAAAAATAAGGACCTTTATGTAATAGTTATTAGCTTTATAGTTAAGTTGGTTTCTTGTAATACCTCCCTTATTATCTAAAGTGGGTAGGTTCTAGGTTAACAAGGATCCCTTATAGATAGTTCCTCCAATGAGAGTTAAGAAAGAAGGTGTGTAGTAGTTAGTAGTTAGTTTCTTTATTAACGTTTAATAAAGAAAACCTTATTAATAACATGATTGTGTTCTTTATATTCCATTGCGTGTTACAATCATTGTTATCATACCTTAGATGAGTCCTAATAACGATCTATGGAATCATTATAGGATTTCACATAGCCTTTGTAAGACAGTAGCTAACTTGAATAAATCCAAATCAACTATGTGAGAGACACTAACTATGAATATCAAGTGTTAATGCGGAATCTTAACACAAGTATTAAGAAGAATATAATACTAACTTTGCTATTGATTTATATTAAGCTTCAATGCTACTATTTGTTATATTTATAACTCTATGCCGTAGGGTTCCCCTTTATAACCAAGAAAACTCCTAGAAGGCTTTCAAACGTTGTGAAAGGATAATTACATATCCTTCTCCTAAGATATCTCCTAAATCTTTTCCTAAGATAACTATTACCTCAATTATAGTTAATAAACAAGTGTCACTCTACCAGTACTAACTATAGTACTGCTAGACTTAACTTAGTACTGCCAGACTTAACTTAGTACCGTCAGAACTAACTAATACTACCAGACTTAACTATTATACTACTAGTATTAAGTCTTTTACAATATATATTTCCCAACAGGGGTGTTATAGATGCCGTCTCTACGCTTTGTAAATAATACTTCTTCATGGATTTGGTATAGGTCCGTAATCTTGTCCGTTTCTTCTCCAAATGAGCCCAAGTCATGTGTGTTTCCTCTAAATGTCATCCAAGTGCTAAAAACCTGAAAACAAATGATTAAGCACGTAATATAGGCACATTTGCATGATTTATGGGGTTAAATGCCCCCGAAATAGTATATAAAATAGCACCTCATCAAATACCCCTACACTTGGGATTTTCTTATCCTCAATCAAATAGGCTTTTCTACCTAGACAATAACAATATAAGCATCATTTAACCCACTCTTTAAATGTATTTTACAGCACAACCTTTTAGGCCTCGTAATTAAAAGCACGGAAAGTATATACTAGCACCTCACATAAGTGTTTGGGATTCTCTCTTTCACTCGGTTGTATAATAAATTATAACATAATGGGGAAACAAAAAATCAACACTCATTACCTGTCATAGCATATAAATTACCATAGGCTTGGTAAATGATCAAACCTTCACCGCTAGGCGCAAGCATTATTCATTACTATCTAAGAGGTCTTTTAAAGGGTTGTGGGGTGTAGGTGTATGATAACATTAACAGAAACAAAAACGGATGGGATACATTTGGGTGGTGACTTTGGGTGAATTTGGAGTTGATGGGTTAGCTAATTATTTATAAGAATACACGTTGGTTTGGTTGCTAAGCTAAAGACTCAGATAAAATGTACAAACTCTACACAACTATACATCAATCTCTTTCTTTTTCTTTTCTTGACTCTAATATAAACATAAGTAAATGGCAGCCCGTACACTTTTTTTTTACTTTTTTATACGTTTTTTTATTCTTTTCTTTTCATTTTCTCATTTTTTTCGTACACTTTTGCCCTGCCATTTCTTAAACATATAATACATCATGGGGGTTTATAGATACACCCTTACACTTGAACTTTTACATACTTGATTATTTACAATCTAACTAATGACCCGTGTGGAAAACTAGAAGGAGGGTTGAATAGTTTTACCGCTTTATAATTAAGTGAATAGTTTGTTTATAAAAACTTAGATTCAACTTTATGTGAATTCACAATGTGCACAATATGAAAATTTTAACTAAACAAATAAGTAATGACAAGATATGAAATAAATATGCAAGATAAGAGATAAGAGATGGAAAGATCAAACCACAACACAATAATTTATAGTGGTTCGGTAACGAAGCACCTCTTCGCCCTACTCCACTCCCTGAGCACCAAACTCGAGAGTTTTCTTCACTATGTCAACAAGCTCCCTTTAGGCAGAGAAAACCGTATACAAGTAAGCTTACACCGATTTCTGACACTAAGCCAAATGTCGATTTCTAATCCTAGCTTGAGCCAATCTATCACAACTAACCACACTACTTCACAACAATTCATAACTTCGCTTCACCACATACCTTTTTCTTCACTTCACAACTTCATTTCACTTCACAACTTCTCTACCCTTCACAACCTTTCTATACTTCACTTTAACTAGATACTACCTTGATCACACCAATCTAAAACTACTTACTAAGATCACCCCGATCTAACTATACTTACAATGATCACCACAATCTACCTATTATACACAACTATGATACACACCTTCACAATATACACAAATGATTTACAAGATATAATACAATTGCAACAAGGTTGCAAGGACACACACTAATCTATAATACTTCTTTACTTGATGGTAGGAAGTATTCTTCTCTTGCACTTAAAGATCTAAGCTTGAATCACTTGGAAACAAAGCTTTATGATTAAATGATCAAAGGATTGTAGGAAATGTGTGGACTGATTTTAGACAGAAAAGAATGAGTGCAAAAGGTGAGAAAATTAGTGGGGAACAGTCTAGTATTTATAGGCAAATTGAGGAGCGATTTTGTCTGGCCGGCCCCCTTAATTCATGTTAGCCTCAAATATTAAGTCGAACAAGGAAGTTCGTTTATTAAGAATATTAGGTCTCGGTCATTCAATTATGTAACGTTGTAATAGGCTAGAACGGGTAAAACGGGCTCGTTTATGTAAGCTAATCAGTCACGTGTATCGGGCGTAAGCCCAAGTAATCTCGAGCCCGGCCCGTAGAAATACCATAAGCATGTAAGCCTCATGATTTAACTATAAATACCCCTCTCCAAGGATGGAGAGGGTGTTGGTCTCATTTGTAATTTTCACTTGCAAGTAAATCAACTATTCTCTTTCATTTCTCTCTCTTATTTTCTCTCTCTAACTTCTCTCTAAACATTCTTCATATCTTATCTCTAATTATTCTTGTTTAATTTGTGTTCTAAGTAATGAAATGAAGTGATTTAGAGGTACCGACATTTTGTATCAAGAGCCTCGGGTAGATTAGTGGTAGTTTTGTGGTAATAAGCTCAAAATTTCAAAAAATTTCGTGGCTTTTTGTGGTTAAAAAGCCCACGGCTTATTTTGATTTTGGCTTATTAGTTTGTTAAGCTTGTTCTTCTCTTGCTCTACTAGTTCTATAGCTTATTATTTTACCATTTCATGTTGTAGATAAGCTCCAAGTTAGATTTATAAGCTTATTCAATTCGGCTTATTATGGTTTCTAAGTGGCGGGTTGTTTAGTTTTTTTTGTGATTCACAAGGTAAAAACGTGTTCTTTGTGTTAAATACAATCCTACGCACTTAGTTATTAACCTTTAGAGCTTATTATAATTATTAAATAGCTTATTCGGATGTAAATTTGCTTATTTCGAACTTATTTTCTTAGTGGCGGTTTATGGTTATAATTATAGTTTATTGTGGAGGTTTGACTAAGATAGGAACATTTTTGTTTGGAAGCCAATGTTTAGCAAGAATAAATATGCCTAGAAAGTGACATGCGTACTTGATTTTAACTTTTCTAGTGGCGGTTTGGCATAAAAGTAAGTGGCGGTTTGCTATATTTCTTGTGCCAGCGGTTTATTGCCAATCTAGTAGCGGTTTGATACATGTACATTCAAAGACAAATTACTCTTCGTCCAAAAGAAACGTTACTCTGTCCAAATTTCACCATGGCAGCGGTTTGATAAATTTTTCAAAGCAGTGGTTTGAGTCTCTGTGTAAGCAGCGATTTGATTTAATTATAGATAGCGGTTTGAGCAAAGAAAAAACAGGCAGCGGTTTGCCTAAATTAATCAGCCAGCGATTTGATCAACAATCATAGGCAGTGGTTTGAAATAATTTTGCCAGCAGTTCGATAATTCAATAGGCAGGGGTTTAACTAAATTTTGGTGGCGGTTTGCTCTTTTAATTTGGTAGCGGTTTGACCTAAAGATTGGCAGCGGTTTGGACTAATTTATGTCGGCGGTTTGGTGAAGTTTTGGTGGCTGTTTGATAGATTTTGGTGGCGGTTTGCTTCATTTCAAACTGTACCAAATTTTATTTTCACTTAACTCATTTTTGGTAATTCAATTTCGGTACTAGGCCAATTTCGATGAACTTAATTTTGGACAAAACGGACTTTGGACTTCTAACGACAATTAATTTACATTCACAAACCAAGAACCACAATCATAAACAAGAACTTAAAAGACATTTAATTCAACTTAAACAAACCTTAATCTCAATCAATTTACATTCACGGTTTTCTATTGATTTTGTAAAATCCCTCGAAAGACACAATTCTTTTCTCGGTTTTAATTATAGACTTATAAAATCCCGTGAACGTTAATTGTTTTTTCATTTTACCACAACTTCAATCACAACACATCTACTTAAGATCCTTCAATCATTTTTACTTCATAATTCTACAATCATTCATTATGACTACTCCAATTGTAACTTCCACAACCGATAGTCAAATGCATAACAACATCATGGCAGTTGGTTCAAGGGATCGTCCACCAATGCTTGCAATAGGACGATATGCACAATGGTGATCACGTTTCTTAAGATACATTGATACAAGACCAAATGGTGATACCTTAAGGAAATGCATTCTCGAAGGTCCTTACACTCCTTCTACTGTCATAATTCCAGTTGTACCTGCAACGAATAATTCTCCAGCAATTCCTGAACGAACAACAGTTGAGACAGTCTTGAATATGTCTCCTAAAAACAAAGCTCAATTTGAATCAGAAAAGGAAGTGATTCATTTGATATTGACTAGAATTGGAGATGAAATATACTCAACTGTTGATGCATGCAAGACAACTCATGAAATGTGGGAAGCTATAGAAAGACTACAACAAGGTGAATCCCTTAACATTCAAGATGTTAAGACAAATTTATTTTGGGAGTTTAGAAAATTCACTTCTCACGATGGAGAATCAATAGAGTCATATTACACAAGGTTTTTCAAGCTGGTGAATGAAATGATCAGAAATAATTTGACAGTTGCGACGATGCAAGTCAATGTTCAATTTCTTCAACAACTTCAACCAGAATGGACAAGGTTTGTAACAATTGTCAAGCAACAACAAAAATTGGATGAAGTTTCATATCACAAGCTCTTTGACATTCTGAAACAATATCAAAAGGAAGTTAATGAACTCCGTGCTGAAAGAATAGCCAAGAATGCTAACCCATTAGCACTTGTTGCTACTGCTCAACCATATCAAGATCCTTATTATCAAGCACCAAAGTCTCACAAATCATATGCACCAACATCAAAAGCCTCACTTCCAACCAGATCTCATGCAACTACAAGACACAAAGGCAAAGAGATAGCCAAACCAATCACACCTCCATCTGAGTCAGCTTCTGAAGAAGACAGTGATCCTGAACAAGCTCAGAAGGATAAGGAAATGCAGAAAAATTTGGCACTCATTGCAAAGTATTTCAAGAAGATCTACAAACCTACCAACAACAACCTCAGAACTTCCTCAAACACCAGAAACAAGAATGTGGATACTACTCCAAGATACAAGAATGACAATCAGACTGGACAGTTTGGGAATCAGAGGACAATGACTGTTGCTGGGGCTAGGGAGACTGTAGGTGGTCAGGTAGTGCAGCAGTCTGGGATACAGTGTTTCAACTGCAAGGAATTTGGTCATTTTGCTAAGGAATGCAGGAAGCCAAGACAAACTTATTTTGGGAGTTTGGACAATTCACCTCTCATGATGGAGAAACAATTGAGTCATATTACACAAGGTTTTACAAGCTGATGAATGAAATGATAAGAAACAATTTGACAGTTGCTACGATGCAAGTCAATGTTCAATTTCTTCAACAACTTCAACCAGAATGGTCAAGGTTTGTAACAATTGTCAAGCAACAACACAAGTTGGATGAAGTTTCATATCACAAGCTCTTTGACATTCTGAAACAATATCAAAAGGAAGTTAATGAACTCCGTGCTGAAAGAATAGCCAAGAATGCTAACCCATTAGCACTTGTTGCTACTGCTCAACCATATCAAGATCCTTATTATCAAGCACCAAAGTCTCACAAATCATATGCACCAACATCAAAAGCCTCACTTCCAACCAAATCTCATGCAACTACAAGACACAAAGGCAAAGAAATAGCCAAACCAATCACACCTCTATCTGAGTCAGCTTCTGAAGAAGACAGTGATCCTGAACAAGCTTAGAAGGATAAGGAAATGCAAAAGAATTTAGCACTCATTGCAAAGTATTTCAAGAAGATCTACAAACCTACCAATAATAACCTTAAAACTTCCTTAAACACCAGAAACAAGAATGTGGATACTACTCCAAGATACAAGAATCACAATCAGACTGGACAGTTTAGGAATCAGAGGACAATGACTGTTGCTAAGGCTAGGGAGACTGTAGGTGGTCAGGTAGTGCAGCAGTCTGGGATACAATGTTTCAACTGCAAGGAATTTGGTCATTTTGCTAAAGAATGCAGGAAGCCAAAAAGGGTTAAAGACTCTATGTATCACAAGGAAAAGATGTTGTTATGCAAACAGGCTGAGAAAGGTGTTCCACTCCAAGCAGAGCAATCTGATTGGCTAGTAGACACGGATGAAGAGATTGATGAACAAGAATTGGAAGCACATTACAGCTATATGGCAAAGATCCAGGAGGTTCCTACTGTAGACTCAGGAAGTGATACTGAGCCATTGGAACAGGTACAATATGACGCTAGATATAATGTGTTTGCCAATGAAACACAACATTCTGAGCAACCTGAATCCACTAGTAACACATGTTTAGTGAAATAGGATGATAGTAATGTCATTCTTGATTTACCGAATATGTGTGATAATGATATTCAGAATAATCAAAATGCTGTAAAATGTGATAATGAGCGTGTTGCGCTTGCTAATTTAATTGCAAATTTAAAACTTGATGTCGATGAAAATAAAAAGATTCAAAAGCAATTAAAGAAAGCAAACGCATCATTGACTCACGAATTAACTGAGTGCAAATCTATTCTTGCAGAAACTAGTAGAACTCTAGGGGAATCTAATAGTATTCGGGATCGTTGTCTAGTTGCACTTCAAAATAAACAGACTGAGTTTGAGAGGTACAAGAACCTGAATGACCGTATAGTTGACTATGACAAACTTGAACAAAAGTTAAATGAAACTCTAGGACTATTAGCTCAAAAATACATTGACATAAAAGAAGGTTTAAAACTTAAAGCCTACAAAATTTCAGTTGTCAAAGAGAAACACGATGAGTTAGTCAAATAGAGTCTTTTAACTGAGTCACATTACGAAGGTCTTGTTAAAGAGAAAACAAAGGTAATAACGGATTTGAAACTTAGGGAAGAAAAAGATATTGACAAAATGATTTCAATGGAAAAGCAATTAAAGTTTTTTAATGAAATTGTTTACAAAAGGAGTCAATCAATCCAAACCATTCATATGTTAGCACCCAAATGCCCTACATTTAATGGAATACCTACCTTTGCAAATCCAATGTACCTAAAAAAAGGCTCAAAATGAGAAACTATGTTTGTATGAGATCCCAAATGACCAATCTGATCTTGCAAACAGTCTTGTCCCCGATAAGGAAGAGACACTGACTCTTGAAAGAGAGAGTCAAGAAAAATTAAATAAAGACTTAGTGAAACCCTATGATTACACAAAGTTAAATAGTCTTTATGAAATTTTTAAGCCTCCGACCCAGGAATATCAAATACAGTTGGCACACACAAATGAAGTAAGGAAGAAAATGTGGAGAAAATCTTTTGTGAAAACAAAACCAAATATTTTCAAAAACATCGATTTCCTACATGTTTCAAGTCAATAAGCAAAAGTAGACAAGCATATAATGTCATGACAAACAACATAAATCATCTTAGAGAACTTGTCGATCAAGCTTGGGTGAAATATTTAAAAGATCATTTTCATGCATCGACTACTCATGATATGGAAATCCTAATAAAGACATGTTTGATGCCTCTTGCCTTTAAGACACAGAATGATAATTTTGTATTTGTTCATGAACTTAAGCAAGAAATGCATGTTGATTTAAAGTATGTTGAATCCCTTGAAAAGGAAATTGATGAACTTAAATCTGATAAAGCAGAATTCTCAAACATGTATGATATGCTCTTACAAGAATGTGTGTCTAATAATGTTATGTGTTCTTATTTGCATTCTTTATCTGCTTTAGATGCGCACACTGAATTGCAATGCTTATATCTTCATAAAGTCAAAGAATGTGACTGTCTTGCACAAAAGCTTTTGAAACAAACTAAGTCTGTTAGTAAAGAAGTTTATACTAAGCTTTTACGAAGTTTTACTAAATTAGAAAAACACTCGATTTCTCTTGAACTAGCTTTACAACAATGTCAAGAACAATTGAAAAATGACACAGTTTGCAAAGAAAAAGCGTCAAACGTATTTCTAAAAGAACATGAACAATATTTTGAAATACAAGATTTGAAAGCTAAATTGCAAGACAATGACATTGCCATATGTGAGTTAAAAAACTCATTGAAAAAATGAAAAGGAAAATCTATGGAAACTAAGTTTGATAAACCATCTATGGTTCGACAACCAAATGCTCAAAGGATTCCAAAACCATTAGTTTTAGGTAAACTGGCTCCTTTTTCAAATTCTCTTGAGAGAAAACACTTTTCAAAGACAAAGTCGGTTCCTAAAACTAATGTGTCAGAAGGTTTATCAAAAACAATCTCTGCACAGAATTTACGTCAAACAGCAAGGCAAGCTGTAAGAAACATAAATGTGATTAAACCAGGCATGTATCAAATTGACACTAGGACAACACAAACTAAAATACCTCAGTTGCCTTAGACCTCTAGGAATACTAATCCTCATGTGTCTACATCTACAAGAGTAAATCACAGAACTAATGTTAGCAGACCACAGCTTAAGAGCAATAAAATGAAAGAAAAGGTTGTGCCAAACACTAATCAAATGAAGTTTAAGAAGACTGAAGTAGAAGACCACCATAAGATTTCTAGTATTTCTAATCAATCAAAGTCTGTAACTACGTGTAATGGCAGTTTAAAATCCAAAACTTTGAATGTTAATGATGTTTGTATTACTTGTGGAAAATACATGTTTAATTCGAATCACGATGCCTGTATTTCTAAATATTTGAATGACGTGAATGCTAGAACTAAGAAGCCTAAGGTAGTGCCTATTAGTAATAGAAAACCCAAAAGTCAAGCGAACAAATCTATTGCAACACCACGTAAGAAAACAGTTGCATCAGAATCCACTGTCCAGAATTCTAAAAGTTACTATAGGATGATGTACGAGAAAACAAGCAACACATGGAAATGGTGGATAGAACAACAATGCCCATTAGGATATAAATGGGTTCCTAAGAAAAAAATGAAATGGGTGCCTAAAGTTAGAAATGATGTCTTGAAACTCACAAATACGGTAGGATCCAATTTGTCATGTATTCCATCGTCCTCTAATTCTCTTGCAGATTGTATAACTCATCCTATTCATTGTTGACTCAGGATGCACAAAGCATATAATGGGAAATCTACCGCTTCTTTACAATTTTGTTGAAAAATATCTGGGTACCGTTCGTTTTGGAAATGATCAATTTGCTCAAATTCTTGGTTATAGATATTTAGTTCAAGGAAATATGATGATCAACAGGGTTTATTACGTCGAAAATCTCTTCTCGGTTGGTCAATTTTATGATGTGGATTTGAAGGTTGCTTTCTGAAAATCTACGTGTTTTGTTAAAGATCTTCAGGGAAATGATTTACTCACCGGTAATCGTGGATCTGACCTCTATACCATTTCCCTTCAAGAAACTACTTCATCAACTCCAATCTGTCTTATGGCTAAAGCCTCATCAACTCAAGTATGGTTATAACATCGAAGACTTTCTCATCTTAATTTCGACTACATCAACCTGCTTTCAAAGAAGGATGTCATGATTGGTTTACCAAAGTTCAAATACGTCAAGGATCAACTATGTTCCTCTTGTGAAGTGAGTAAAGCAAAAAAGAAGTTTATTTAAGACAAATACTGTTCCAAGTTCAAAAGTATGGTTAAATTTGCTTCATATGGACTTATGTGGTCCAATGCGGGTTGCTAGCATAAATGGGAAGAAATATATTCTGGTAATTGTAGACGACTACTCCAGATATACTTGGACTCTCTTTCTATGTTCCGAGGATGAAACACCATAAGTTTTAAAAGATTTTCTCACGATGATACAAAGAAATCTACAAGCCTCGGTAATCTCTGTTCGAATTGACAGAGGCACCTAGTTCTTAAACAAGACATTTAATGCATTCTTTAAAGAAGAAGGAATCGAGCATCAAACTTCTACTCCTCGAACACCTGAACAGAACGGCATTGTCAAAAGATGAAACCGTACTCTGGTTGAGGCTGCTCGAACAATGCTTTTAGCTTCTAAACTTCATTTGTTCTTTTGGGCTGAAGCAATTTCAACCGCTTGCTATACTCAAAACAAATCAATCATCATCTCGACACATAAGAAAATGACATATCACATCATCAATAATAGAAAACCTTCAATTAAGCACCTTCACATTTTTGGTTGCACATGTTAACTAACCAGAGATGGTGAAAATTTGGATAAGATGAAAGAAAAAAGGGATCTGTACATTCTGGTGGGATACTCTACTCAGTCGAAGGGATTTCATGTTTACAACAAGAGAACACATTTGATAGTTGAATCTATATATCTCCAATTTGATAAGATCAAAGAGATGACAAAGACGTATGTTGCTAATGACACTTCAGGCCTTGTTCCCCAACGACAAAAGGCGTTAGATTATGACAACTCTGCGACAAGAAGGCGTTAGATTATGACAAATCTGAGACCCCGTCCCTAAAACTACAGAAATGTTTATCCGCTTTAGCAGATAAACAGATCCATCACAACAAGAGTTGGGGATCTTACTATTCGGTCCTTTATACGATGAAGTTTTTAAATACAGGTACATCTCGTGTGTCAACAAGTCTTTGTTGTGCTTCCATCGACATTCTTGCTCAACAAGACAACACAACTCACAACGTATATTCACTCTTCAACTGAGACCATCAACTCCAGAATAATGTTAATGTTGAGAAAAACAACGATATCAAGCAGGAAGATGCACAATTCCAACTCGTTGATATTAATAATCCTTTCTGTTTACATCGTTACGAGAAGTTGCTGAGTACTTCCTCACGTAATTATTAGTAATTCAAGTTTGCATACCTTCAATCAACACACAAGATGTGAATACCGATGGATCAAAGTTCACCCATTATCTTGTAAGTTCGGTGGCAATCTATGCAACGCACAGTTGCAAACAAGACGGGAGTTAGGGACACCTTGCAACCGAATCTTGTGAATAAATATGTAGTGTTTTCGGCACTCAACATTGAGTACTGAGAACCGTAAAATCATTAAGGAGGCTCAATGGCTGATTCTGCATGGATAGAAGCAATGCAGGAAGAGCTTGTATCAGTTTGATAGAGTGCAAGTCTGGGTATTCTCGTTGTCCAAACCCTTTGGCAAGCAGTTAATCAAGCTAAAGTGGTTATTGAAAAAAAACAAAAGGATGAGAGACCAAACTGTTAGATTGCAATAAGGCGGTGTAATAAAGACTTGTAGCTAAGGGTTATGCTCAGGAACGAGGCTAGTATTTGATTTCGAAGAATCAGAATTTGCTCCAGTTGCTCGCTTTTAGAAGCTGTTCTGATTTCTCTTGTCGCCTATTGCTGCACAGTAAAAATCTTGTGCCAATTTATCAGATGGAGTGTTGGTGGAAAAACCGAAAATTTCTTAATGGGTTCCCTTGAAGGCGGCGTTTTATGTTGCACAACCGCGGTGGATTCGTTGATCCTTAATCATCCTAGAGAAGGTTTACCTCTTAAGGAAAGCTCTATAGGGGTTAAAAGCAGCTCTCACTGGAGCCTCGTTTGCATAAACATCTTAAATTTCCTGATATTCCAAAGGTTTTACCTAAGTTTGGTACCATTGACCATGACTCTATTCACGGATAAAGATACGGAGGAGGATATTCTACTTGTGCAATTTTACGTTGACGACTTTATTTTCGGGTTACAAAACCCTTAAATTTTCTAAACGACTTTTTAATGAATTAATGAATTAGTTATGGAGATGTCCTTAATGTGGGAAATGAAATTCTTTTTAAGAATTTCTCAGGATCACCAAATCCCCATGAGGCCTCTTTATAATCGCGGTTATAGTTCCAAGTACGCTTTAGAGCTATTTAAAAAAACATGGTATGGAAAAAAATGACGAAAGCATTGGTACACCATATATGCTACGAACCTAAATTCGATGTAGACGTGAGTATGGTTCACACTCGATAGACCAAACTGACTACCATATTTAAAATAGGGTCATCATGTTAATTCTTGTCATCTAGTTAGACATACTAGTGCAAGAGAATGTTATTGTGCAAGATATCAATGGCTAAGACCGATCAGTGAAAAAACACCTCTCAAAGGAGCTTTTAAAAGAATCTTTCGATACTTGAGGGGTACCATTAACATGGGACTCTGGTATCAAAAGGATTCTGGATTTAAACTAATAGCTTTTTCAGATGTCGACCATGCCAGATGCATTGATACTCGCAAAAGCACTTCTAGAGGAATACAATTCCTAGGTGATAAGTTAGTCAGCTAGATGTCAAAAAAGCAGGATTGTACTGCACTGTCATCAGCAGAGGGTAGATGAGGCTGAGTACGTGGGGTTATATCTGGCAAGTTGTGCTCATGTATGTGATGAGGACACAACTTAAAGATTATGGCTTTCAACTACAATAAAATTCCAGTTGATATTGTGACTCTTTAGATCAGCCATTGCATTCTTCATGCAAACCCCGGAGCTAGCACTCCCGATACCAGCATCAGTCCTATACTCTGGTATCGTTTCATAAAAGGAACAGATTGAAAGACGGTTATAATTGATGCAGCTTTGTCGGGAACTATGAATACGCCAATTTAGCTGATAGGTTACTAAAGCCCTATAGAATGTATAGGTTTCCAGTATCTTGTCAGACGTTTGAGTATGAGATGTTTGAACTCCTGAGACAGTCAGAAACTGAAGGTTCTAACAAATGAATTACCATTGAGATTACATCAAACATCACCAGTACAATTTTTTGGAAAAAAAATAGAAAAATTACAAAAAATTACAAAAATGATATACAAATTCCGAGTATAGAAAATACAAAATCAGTTAAAAAATCAGAAAATGTTTCACAAAAGATTTTCTCGGCTATGTCTCTTGGAGAATCGATTAACGATTTTGACGTACCATAGAAATGTTTGTTTAACTTCGACACTGGGCGTAATATGCTTGTATGGAGTTATAAATGAAGTTCTAAAGGGTTTCAAATGCTTTCAAACATCATTTCAATTTTTCTCTATGACGTTGTAATCACTCCTCAGATTCGAAGCTCGGACCCGAACGCAAAGGAAAGTGTACGCATGTAAGTGCGTTATCCGTAGTGTTGGAAGTGAGAGTCTTCTAGACATGGTGTTTTTCAAAAATTGAAACACATGTTTTTATGCATTTTCATGATGAATTCAAAAATCTTTCAAAATTATGTGTTCAAACACTCCATCCCTCATAAGATTACAGACAATTCTTCTACTTTTGGTGTCATTGTCATAAATGGATGTCGTTGTGATGAGGGGGAGTTTTGTTAAAAAAAAAACTATTTTAATGATTTTGAATACAATCATAATCATGACAATTTTATGTATTCAAAACATTATCAAAAATCTCTAATAACAAACTCAGTAATTATAATGACTACATCGATAGAATTGTATGTTTTAAGATGATTAAGTGTTTGTGAATAATTTTTTCAAGTAATTCATTCAATGAGCATTAATAATCTTCAAATTGTGTTGCTCAACCATGTAACCTTAATTTTTATAATTCATATTACACTTGGTTTCATTTTTTTGGTGTCAAACTTTAGGTAAAATTGAGTGGGAAAAGTTAGTGTTCCATAATATATTTTTTGCTATTAATTATTTTTTTCCACCCCCAGGGATTTTTCTTGTACAAATTGGTGAATCACATGGTATTTCAAAAACTAATGTGAATTTGTATCTTTAATATAAGGGGATAGAAATATGTACTTAAATTGTGTCTTTGAAAATAATAAGTGATCTTAATCGAAATCCTAATAGTGCTTGATACTCTTTAGCAAAAGGGTTTTATGGGTCGATCTCATAACCAACAAACACTTAATGTCACAACAATTCATGAAGTCATAAGGTGGTTAGGTAAGGTTATTAGTCTTTGATCAACCATAAGTGATCTAATCGACTCAAAGTGCTTGATACTCTTCAGAAAAGGTTTTATGGTTACGATCTCATACCCAACAACATCTTAATTTCACAACAATTCTGAAGTCATAAGGTGGTTAGGTTAGGTATTAGTCTTATGATCCACTGGAACAATTACAACAAGGTGTTAGTAATGATGTCTTGGTAAGCATTGAAGGGGTTGAAGAATGAAAAAGAAATGTATGGATAAAGGGTGAAAACAAAGCAGCCCTCCTTACACTTTAGGCAGAAACTGGGTCAATACATAATCTATCGGTTTTCATAAAGATGAATTTTGATATTAAAGACGACATCATGGACCCAGTGATGCAATGCACAACCCTTCCCAGCCATTCGAGTTTCTCTTAACAGAAACTTATCTCATTTGCCACAGAGATACACATGACTTCTATTGACTTTCTTACTCCGAGTTAGTTAATATTAAATAGGTGGCAGTCTGCTCTAGCCTCTGATTACTAAAACCAAAACGCACTAATCGAGTCTAGAGCCAAGAGATCAATAAATAAATCTCATTAGGACACATTCCATTACAAACACTTGTTGAACACCAATAAGTTCAAAAGCTGTTAACAAGAGTCCTACGCATTATCCTTGTGGTATTGCCAGAACATCCGAGTGATACTTAAGTATTCACTATGAAGATGGAAATCCTGCTTGAGCCAACATCAAACAAGCTCTTGGTAAGTGACTTACGAGATTCTATATGAATCAAACTTGTGTCAACTAGAAAGAAATGATGGTGCGATTCAATGTGAATCAAACTTGTTCCAGTAAATGAATTGATGGTTTAATCAGAAAGATAGTAACTATGTGATTCACTCTTACCGTGTTGTCTGCTTTGAGAAGCTCTGGTAGCAAGAACGGCTAGTACAGCTACGAAACCCTGTCAAGAAGATTCATTTGAATTCTATCTGATCACATGCAGTATTTATACTGATTAACGAGGAATCGTGGTTATTGCAACCTTATTCGATGAAGTGATAAAGACACTCTCGTCCATATCTGTCGATTATCACTAACGTAAACTTGCAGGTTATACGGTGGTGACGGTATCCCATTCCAGCTGAAGTCGGATTCATTACCACATGCTCATGCTCAAAATACAAAGACATACTATAAGCATCAAGATTTAAGAATCAAGAAAGCTCAAGATTCAAAGACAAAGACTTCCGCAAACTATGATATACAAGATCTTCCTTCAAGATATCAAGTTTATCAAGGGAGATTATTATCAAGCTTTCTAGATGATGCAGAGTATGAGCATGTTGGTCAAGACACAAGATCGCAAGGCGGCAAAGATGATCAAGAATGAAGGATAAAGATTTAAAGATCTCGGACATAAAGACGAAGTCGAAAGACAATGATAAAGGCTAAAGATCAAAGATCATAAAGCATGAAAGAACAAGCCTACAACGTAGACAGAGACAAAGATCATAAGAGCTTAACGACAAAATAAATCTCATTGATCTCACGAAGGAGTGTCATAATGAACTCACTTCGGGGGAGATTGTTAGCCTCAAATATTGAGTCGAACAAGGAAGTTCGTTCATTAAGAATATTATGTCTCGGTCATTAAATTATGTAACGTTGTAATAGGCTAGAACGAGTAAAACGAGCTCGTTTATGTAAGCTAATCGGTCACGTGTATCTGGCGTAAGCCCAAGTAATCCCGAGCCTGGCCCGTAGAAATACCATAGGCATGTAAGCCTCATGGTTTAACTATAAAAACCCCTATTCGAGGATGGAGAGGGTATTGGTCTCATTTTTAATTTTCACTAGCAAGTACATTAACCATTCTTTTTCATTTCTCTCTCTTATTTTCTCACTCTAAACATTCTTCATATCTTCTCTCTAATTTTCTTGTTTAATTCGTGTTCTAAGTAATAAAGTGAAGTGATTTAGAGGTACCGACAATTCATGTGCTGGCCCCTTTATAATTAAGGGGACTGCCCTGGCTAGGACGCTCCTTTTTTTGTCTTTTCCAAGGGAGGTATTTTCTGAAACATTTCAAGCCGTTTTTAGGTAGAAAAATTGAATTCAAAATATTTATTTTCAATAAAACATTTCTTTTAAATGTAGAAAATGTTTGTAATATTTTATAAAAAATGTGAGGTTGAATAAAAAATTCCTTTGATCATAAAATGCATTAAGCATTTATTTATTCATACCTTTAAGTGATTTAATTTTTGAAATGAAAATTTACCACTAATTACTTGTTTACGTTTTAATTTTACATTAAGCGTTTTTACATTTTGTGATCATCAAAACGTAGTGAGATCGAAAAATATTAATAACGTTTTTAGGCATTATTTCTATCAACAATCTCCCCCTTCTGATGATTATAAAATCTAAACTCATTAAATGTAAAATTATTTTTAAACAAGTGTTTAGTGAGTTTTATTTCCATTTCCCCCCCCTTTTTGTAGAATCAAAAAGGCTTCGTCAATGATTACGCGTAGAATTGATGGTATAAACGCTACCCCTTGATGTGTGCTCCCCCTCGTTTGAGGGCACCAAGGAATCGAGTTATGGTAACTTTGCTACAAAAACAAGTTAGAGGAACAACACCAATGTTTCTAATATATAGCAAAGGAAAGAAAAATATTTAAACATTTTGATAATACTTAACAAGTGTCAAGGTATTTGTGTAAACTAACAATCATAAATATATATCAACTAAACTTAACTTATATAGTTAGGAGTCATTTAACCAAAATATAAAACATAAGGACAAGCAAGTGCATACTTGAAACATAAGATTAAATACCATTCAATAAACATAAGAATTATGTTTAAAACACAATCACGCATACATCAAATTGAAATAATATGATTGAAGCATATTAATGCAACATACATAAAATTTAAACTATAAAGGTCCTAATTTTTCTAGATTGCCATAGGAAACCATTAGACTTGCTTGCAAAATAATAGGGTTGGACATTTATTTGAAAGCAAGATGGTGGGCATGTAATATGCTTAGTTGGTTGTTGGTGGAGAGTTTGGAGCGGAGGTGGTTGTTTGAGGGTAGTCACGTTGGACTTGAAATGGTGGTTGTAGACAAGTAAGAAGAAATTCAATCTAATTGAGATCTTCACTCAAGGTTAGGAATTGTTTTTGGTTAAAAATGAAACAAGGACAATAACCAACATGATGTTCAACTTGATTTAAGTTAAAGGTGTGAGGCATGTTTAGAGAGTAAGGTGATGAGAGAGTGTTACGTTAGGAAAGGTGAATGGCTAGAAGGTTTGATAAGTCTTGAAGTTGATTAATGTCATTAATGAGCATTTCTCTACATGGAAATAGAGGTAGTGGATGTTGAGTTTGGTTGTCACCATGAGGTGAGGGTAGAGCTTGAGCATGAAGCACACTAGCAACATGTGGATTGATGAGTAAGTGAGGAAATGAGGGTTGTGTGAGTTGAGTTTGATTGACACTTTATGGTGGAATGAAAGCTTGTCCAACATTAGTGTCACAAGAATCACCAAATGGAAATGAGTAAGGTTGTAGTGAATCATGGTTTGAGAGAGTGGTAGGAGGGTTTTCTTGTGATGATTCTTTAAGAGGAGATTATGGTTTAGGCATTGGTGTAGCAATTTAACATCAACCTCATTGGATGTGTTACAATAGATTAAATTCTTTCTCTATACGGGTCTTACTGACATTTTGGCAACCCTTAAAGGTTTGGGTAAAGGTTTGTGAAGGGAAGACATTGGAGAAGGCAAGTTGAATGTGGTGATTATATTGAGGATGATGGTTTATTTATACTAAGAAGATGATGTGATTATGGATGGATGGACATTGTTAGAAAAAAATCCAAGGAATGTTGGTGAGTATTGGGAAATTATATCTGGGTCTATTTGAAAGAGGGTCAAAAAGAAAAAAAGAAACAGTAAAAACCATGCATCAGGTCGCCGGCCCTTTTATCTATATAGCCGGCCCCCTTATCACTAAGAGGGCTGCCCCTTTGAGCAAAGGGGGCCACCACCTGGAAAAGTCCAGAATGTCCAAGTTTTTTTTTCTTTTAGGAAATGGTAAAAAGGCGGACTATTTTGTGGCCATTTTGCAGCAAGTCCTAATTTCTTTAGCAATCAAGACTATAACATGTAGCAAGCAAGAATATGAGCATGCAAGGTCCTAATTTTGTTTAATAACAATCAAGACCAATAACATTTAGCAAGCAAGAATATGTGAATAAACATGCAAGGAGTTAAATAAAAATCTATAGTGAAGAGCATATTAATTAGAGTATTATAAAATAGTTTTAATGCTCCTAAGATTTCTTTAAACAAGAGAGGTAGGTTGTAAACATATCAAGTGAGACTTGTGTTAAAATCATAGTGTGTGCTTATATGCGACAAATGTGGAGTGACGATTATTTCGACTCTAAGACAGGAAAAACCTAAGAAATAATCCAAGTGCTCCTTGGTTAGTCTTGCTCAATCAAGAGTGTCAAAAAATATATATTGGATTATATATTCCGTCAACAAGTGTGAGATCGTTATTCTTGAATGGAAAATGTTTTTAGCATATATCAACAATGTATGAAAGTAGATTTTCATGAATTCCTAGACGTGAGAAGAATTTTTGAAAAATAGATTGGGACTTATACATACATATATTAAGTTGAGAAGCTTAAACCTTGGCAAAACCGAGGTTACTAATACGTAATTTTGTTTAAAGTTTATCTTTTGAGAAATTCCCAATCTTTGATTTTGTGCAAAACATAATCCTAGACTCAGAGTTAAGAAAGAAAAATAAAAACTTTTTACAAACTGTCAGATGGTCGGTCCCCTTATGTGCATGGTTGCCCCCCTTATCATTAAAGGGACCACCCGTTAAGAGCTAAGGGGGCCGCCCATCTGACGAATTAATTTTCCTAATTTTTAGATTTTGGCTTTTTTATTTTGATTGTAGTTCATTGTTCACTTTCAAGTTCCTATCAACAATTATAAGAGTGAGACTTCCTAACAAATACATAATCAATTTGTTCCATCATTCCTAGACCTAGACGTAAGTAATTAAAAGGCTCACATTTAAGGGGTTTAGTTAGAATATCGGTGATGTTATCTTTCGATGAAACCTGTTCTATGGAAATATTTCCTTTTTGAACATTGTCACAAAGGAAATAGTGACGAATCTCAATGTGTTTTGTAGGAGAGTGTTGAACGGGATTTTTGCTTAAGTCTATAGCTCCTTTGTTATCACACATTATAGGAATGCCATCTAAACTAATGCCATAATCTACAAGAGATTGTTTCATCCATAGTGCTTGTTGACATGCCTTTCCGGCGCTTACATATTCGGCTTTGGTAGTGGAAATAGCAAGAGCGGTTTGCTTCTTCGAAAACCAAGATGTTAAACAAAATTTTATAAACGTGCAAATACCACTAGTGCTTTTACGGTCTACATAATCTCTCGTATGATTAGAGTCCGCATATACTATGGTTTCTATGTCGGACCCCTTAGGATACCATAATCCTAACTGCATAGTGCCTTTAACGTATCAGAAGATACATTTAACCGCTTTTAGGTAAGAGGTTTTGGGATCCTCTTAGAAGCGTGCACAAAGGCAAACACTAAACATGATATCGGGCCTACTTTCTGTGTTACACAATTCAAAACACCTTATCGGGGGGTCTTGATTGATCAAAGAACACAGGATAGTACATTGTTTTAGTGAGAGAAAGTAGAGAGAGAAAAGGAATGAACTATGTCTTTATTAGAAAGAGAAACAAAGTTACACAATGATTCAACCAACCCCTCATAGAGAGTCATGAGGGGTATTTATAGCCTAACACAAAGCTATTTATACCTTGTTTACCATAATAGTCCATGCGTGTAGCAGAAGGTCTATAGCTAGTCCAATTCATGTGTAGGACGCCAGCTTCACTAAAATAGTGAGGCTAACAATCTCCCTCCAAGATGGTGTCATATGTAAATTGGTTACAATGTTTCCTACAAGCAAAAATAAATCAAAATGATAAGAATAAAGTCCAGCATTTCTTGAGATTGTCTTCAATGACTTTGATCTACTTGAATGCTCTAGCTTTATTTCTTCAGCATGCAGACGAACACACTATAAAATACTACTGAGGATGACTTAGAAGTTTTCTCTACAGAAGATCCCGTTCTTGATTGGATTTCTGCTCATAACTTCTTGACACATCTTCAAAAACTTTCTTCATACGCTTCTGGTCATCTTGAAGTTTCTGAGAAAGCTGCATGTCTTGAGAAAGCTTCCTTTTCTTTCACTCATGTTCATGTCGAAGTTTCCTGAATCTGCTTCTCATTTGTCATCCTTAAAATTCTCTCATCCGAATACTTCAGCTTTGATTTGAATTATGCTATGAGTTTTTACTCCTGTTCTTGTGAATACTCATGTTCTTGTGCAGTATCTAGTTGAGTTTTTACTCCCTCTCATCTAGTAGCCTTTTTTACATCAGCTCCCTCCCAAACAGACATCATTGAGACTGATTAGAATTAGCACACTTGTCTTGAGTCATACAACCTCCTCCAGCTCGGCTCAAAGACCTTTCTTATTTTGGAAAATTTGTAGGGAGGGAATGATATCAACATCAACTCGCTTAGGAAGCATTCCAGTCCTGAAGTACATAGTTTATCCATTTTCCAAAGTTGAAAATTGTAGCACCAAAATCAATTAATACCCAAAAATGCACTTTTCTCCCTCTAGGAAAGTGCAGATATGAATTGCTACACCAAGTCAATTAAGTCCCGAGTGTACGTAATTTATCCCTCTATATAGTCGAAATTGTAACATCAAAATGGTAACATAAAAAACAACTAAGTACCAGATGTACACATTTCTCCCTCCAGGATGATGACTAACTGAGGAATCATCCTACACATGTGTACATCATATGCCAACTGAAACTGCTTACTTAGCATCATAACCCGTGATTGCATAAGCAATACTTTGTGAGAAGATGTTGGAAACGAAAGAAAAAAATACTCTCTTTACAAGTCTCTCTTGATCAACCCGATCTAAATCCCCTTATCTATTATGTAGGCTAATACTGATGACCACTGATGGAGACAACCCGATGAAACAAACCTGAGAATAAAGCAAAAAAATCCCGACTTGAGGCTTAATCTTGTACTATCCGTATGACGAAGAACGGTGCAGAGGCAAATCTCTAGGTACCATATACTCGCTCCAAAGTATATAAAAAAATACAACACCTCTTGAAATCTCCTCAACTACGTGAGACACTGAGTACTACAATGTAACTCCTTAAAGTGACAGTTATAACCCGTGAGTACTACAATGTAATTTCTTACATCAGGTATAACTAGATAAATCAAGTCTTCATCATACACCGTATATGCCCGAACAAGTCATCTTTGTTGTAGATAAAATCAAAGATGAAATAAGTACACTCCCATGAAAGTATACTTCAATCCCAAATAAGTAGCATCGTACAAAACCCCCGTAGTCATTAGATTCATTACTAGCCATTATGAATGAAGGTGAATTTTGATAAGGATCATTTTTAGTGTAATGTATTGTGTTTGTTGTGTTGTTGTTCGTGAATGTCGTTGAACTAGGACAGATGTTATTATTGAATTGTCGTCAACGAGTGAACATCGTCTGGTTAAACTTGTCTTGATAGCGATTTTGTACCCGGCTTAATCCGATAATCGTAAGTCCAATCAATAAACCCCAATATCTGGCCCATAACTTGGAATACTCGGCAGCCCAACATCAATAGTCATTAAAACATTCGGCCCATGATATCAAAATGCACCAGGTAGCCCATAATCCCAACATTTACATTGCTTGGCCCATATTTGTGATAAAGCCCAGCTTACCACACTGATCCAACAAACACAAAAAATAGGATTTAAACCACAACTTGTCCCAAATTTTTGTTCACATCCAACCCTAACCGTATGATAATCACACACACGCTCCCATCATCATCTCCAAATGCAGTAAACATAAATAATAAACCATCATCAAATCTTAATCTCATATCCCTAAGATTATCATCAGTTCGTCATTCTTAACCACAAATCATTATATCCAAATGAACCATGACCCTTTTTGACTTTGTTTAAACAAATTCAAGATCGAACAGGGCTTCATGATCTTTAATTAGGTCACATGTAGGTTTTTAATTTGTTTGAGTCAATCGAAACAAAGACATGGATATAACAAAGTTGTTATAATTCATTCTTTAATTTCGTAAAGTGAAGAAAAAGCTTAGCCTTTTTAAAGATCAATGATGATTGTGTACAACTAAAAAAATCTAAAAGATTGAAGGGAAAGTTGAACAATCTAAGATCTATATATGTTATTTTTGTTTGGTTCGAGTCTTGATGGAGATTTGTTGTGGATGGTATGGTGACGAAGGGGTTTAGGATATTGTGGATTTGGATTGTTGTGATTGGCTGTTTTTTGTTGAGGTCGTTGGTTGTTGTTTAAAAACGAGTTTTGACTTCTTTCTTGTTCTATATCAGACCCAAGACTCATTATGAGGTTGACCCGTCTACTCGTAAATACCGAGTTGAACACGCGGTTAGGTTTGTTCCATGTAGAAATCGGTTCTAGACAACCAACGTCTTCGTTTATGTTTTCACTTTAACTTCGTTCGGTTGTCATGTCTTGAACTAGATCGGTTCCACTTAAATGAACTCGTTCGGTTAGTATTGGATTTTGACTAGTTTGGTTGATGCTATAATTAAACTCGTTCGGGTTGTTGAAGAAGGAGGACTCCGTTCGTTCCATTCTTAGTATCAACTTGTTCGTGGTGCGTTTCACAACTGTTTTTACTAGTATCGTTTGACATATCTGAGACTCGTTCGGCACCATGTAGTCTTCAACTATTCGGGTTCTTGATGAGAGCATTGACTAGTTGTCCGGTTGAATTGTTGTAAAGCTAGATTGTGTAACTATTTTCCTTTTGGTCTTCTTGTTGTCGTCTTGTTACCCAAAAAAATAGCTAAACCATCCTTGTGAAGCTTAAAAACTGGATCTTGTATCTCTATTATTCTTTGAACAGTTGTGGATCACAAAAATAACAATAAAAAACGTGATATCTAAAGAAAGAAAATAAGGTGAAAATAAGACTTTTGATATCAAACCAACACGCACCCTACTGTTGGACACACAGTAGTAAAACAAGGAAAAAAATGTGAAATGTCTAAACAGTAGGCCCAAAACAAAACTTGAAGGTAAACAAAAAAAACTTTTAAAATAAGCCGAATGTTAATAAGCTCAATAAGCCACAATGAAACCACAAACACAACACGCACGAATACAATACACCCCTGGTTAGCTCTTGATACCAATTGTTACATGATATCATTTCATTACCATGAACACAAAAATAAGAAAAATATTTTAGAGAGAGAAAGTAAAAAGAAAAATGGTTACTTGATCATGAAAAAAAATGAGAAGCAACACCCTCTCCACACTTGGAGAGGGCTTTATATAGTTACAAGAGTGGACTATTCTTGTGGGATTTGTGTTGGGCCGGACTTAATACAATTGGGCTTGAGCCCGACAACTAGGCCCAACTAGCTTAAATAAAATTCCCGTAAACTACGTTTTACTTATACAAGGCTCGGGAATATTTAATGACCATCACTTTAATAAATACATGGCTAACAGAATTTGCAACTGAACTTATGGACAAAAAGATCAGCACTCTTGCTAAACGTCAAGCTGAGAACAAGAGGAAACTTGATAACAACAAACAAGCTTAACAACAACCCCCCCTCCCCAAGAAGCAAGGTGTGGCTATAGCTTATGCCATTGGTTCTGGTGAAAGGAAGGAGTATGCTGGGACTCTACTGTTGTGCAGCAAGTGCAAGTTTCATCAAAATGGCCAATGC
>BQNB010042352.1:0-46177 GCA_026074375.1 Tanacetum coccineum | reverse complement strand
AAATAGGAGGAATGGAGCTGGCAGAAGCAAAAGTGGTAGATAGGGCAGTTGTAGTCACAGAAGCCGCTGGCACCACACCGGACGTGCTTGCCTCACCCATCAAACTTGTAACAGATAAGGGTTTCGACAAAGGGGTTCAAACACCAACAAGGGCTGACCGTTATGCTGCAATATTTTCCCTGATCCGTTCCACACGAGAATGCGAAACACTAAGGGCAAACGACAGAGAAGCTTCACCAAGCACCACCCGATCTTCGGATCAATGGATAGGAACCCTCAACTGCTCAATGTCATGTTGCAAATCATTCATTCCAGGAGCGTCAGCAAGAGCACCTTCCAGGCAAAGCACATTCATGATGTCCTCCATGCTCGCATCCTTGTGAGATTTTAGTTCAGCGAGCAAGGGGAAGTCCACCTCACGAAACTTTTGAAGGGCGGAGTTAAAATCTGGTTCCGCATCAGGGTTGTAAACAGAAACATCTGCCAAGCTCCTGCCTTCCCTACCATGATCAATGCCGGCCGCAAGACCACTCTGCATCCCCTTCTCAATAGCACGGCTGATAACAGCCCCCAAAGCTGTAAGATACTCGGATGAATTCAGACATTTGACAAGAAAAAGCTTTAGGTCATGGGTCAGAAGCCACCTCTGGCCGGATATGGTGTTCAAAAGATGCGGATAGAATCTTTCCTCCAAGTGACAAGCTATCTCTGCAAGATCCGCATCTAACTTTTCCAACTTGTCATTAACAACTTTCATCTGGTCATCTTGAAATTTCTCCAGTTGCTCCATACAATTATCATACACCGTGATTTTCTCTTGGAGTCTGACAGAAGATATCTCCAGCTCATGAACCTATAATTATTCAGAAATATATAGATAAGAAGATATAAAAAAAGAGAAAAAACCTAAGTATAAAAGTACACACCCGATCCACAAGGTTGTCATTTTGAGATTTAACAAAAGTAAGTTGGGCATTCAAATCAGTCAGATTATGTTCCTTGCCCACCATTGAAGCTTCCAGATCTATCACCTTCACATCCAGAGCATTCTGCTCCTTTTCAAGGATGGCGTTACGCTCCTTCAAAGCGTTTACCTCATCCCGAAGGGACTTTTCAACAGCTTCAAGATTAGAAGTCTGGGCACTGAGGAGAGTAGCCTTCGCAGCTTCTGTTTACTTCAACAACAGTTGCGCTTTAAGATTCTCAATCTCTCCATCCCTGGCCTTTAGTAACTCATCCTACTTCTCAACAACAGACTTCAACCTCCTTCTCTCCTTAACATTGTACTCAACACGCATCCTTACCTCGGCACTCAAAGACATTTGGCGAGAAGCTCCAACATTAAACTCAGTAAATAGTTAGTCATGTTCCATTCCACAAACAGACGCAAAAAACTTAGGAGGAGCAAACTCATCAACCATCTCGCGACAGACGGGACCGTTATCAAGGCGAGACCCATTGGTCATGCTCCATCAGGGAACGTAAACTTTCTGAAGATGAGTATTAGGGTCGATGAAGGTGCGAATACCACCAACAAGAAAGTCACTGCTAGTAAGATCCGAGAAGCCACCCATAGTAGGATCCGTTCCACCAGCTGAAAAAGAACCAGCAAACAACGGAGAAGGTTTAACAGGTTTCTCTTTAGCAACCGAGGGTCAACCGTAGGAGTAACGGTAGTAGTAGTTGTCATAATCGGCACTGAAGACCTGACAAAAGAATCAACTTTAGCCTCCGCAACATTAGCACCTGAATGATGAGAGGAGTCTGAAGAAATAACGAACCTTTGAGGAGCTCCAATAGTATAGAGGTTGGGTTCAACCACAGAATCAGTATGATCTCCACCCTTATGCTCTGTCGTGGTAGATACGGAAGCTGTCACAAAAAGTAAGGTGGGTATGGCCGCAACCCTGACTTCAGCATTCAACACAGCTCCAGCAAGCAACCGCTGGACCGCAGACATAGATTTGCCACCTACGGAGGTCCCACTCGGGGTTTCGTGATCCTCCCTTAACCTTTTGGGAGGATGCGAAGACTCACTAACATCACCAACTACAGTTTTCCTTTTCCTTTGACGTCTCGGCTGCAAAGGAGCCACATCTTCAACAACAATATCTGCAGGCTCACTAACCGGCTGAATGTCAGCACCTTTTCCACCACCTGTGGAATCTCCTTGTTTTGTTTGATTACCACTACCACCCTCATCAAAAATCCTGTCAACACTTGCTTCCAGCTCACTTTCAGCACGATCATGCGCAACCGGAAGCAGAGGAATATTGCGATCAATGGTAGTCTCCAGCAATAGTGGTTTACCCTCATTCCATTCCCGCTCAATAATTTTTACTTTGGTGGGATCTGAGGCCTGTATAAAAGAAAAGATATTCATGTCTGCACAAAGCAAACACATAGTTAGAAACAAAACAACAAGCCGTAAAACACATAACGCATATATGTAGCAGACGACACCCACCCTCTCCGTTCTTATGCAAAAACCGAGGATAAGTTTCCTCATCCAAAGGGTAATAGCGGCTCAGTCCAACCAAGCACAAGAATGCTTCTAAGAACTTTCAGAACGGAGAAGGGTGAGCAACAAGAGTAGCATAATCTCATGCATTAAATTCAGTCGCCACTAGAGCAGGATTTCTAATCACGTGATTGGCAGTATGCCACGGAAACGAAGCAGGACAAGCAAAGTTGTCCACCCAGAAAAGTGATCGTTCCAATTTTTGAGAGAATCAAGGGGTTTCGTATAACATACAAAAGCATTATCATAACGCTTACTAAATGACATCCATCCACTCTTTTTAGAATTTACATAAAAACATCGGAATAACCCAACAGTTGGTATAATCCCAAAAACACGGCACAAGATTTTAAAATGAAAAACCTTGGCCGCCCCAATAACAGAGAGTTGGGATATATTGATGCGGAAATGCCTAAGTCCGTCAACAAGGAAGGTGGACAAGGGTAACCTAAAGTTGGCATAGTCAAAAAATCTAGTATAAAATCCAATTTTCCCAGCGGGCCTCTCATGCATCGTATCATTCTGATTGGGTAAAACGGGATGCACCTCATCTGGGATATGAAACTTGTCACAAAAAGCATCAAGTGCTTTCTGGGTAAGAACACACCTAATATTTGTACTCGCACTCATGATGGAAGAAAGGAGTCTAAAAACCTAACTTGGAAACTTGAAATTCTTCGAAGAACAGAAAAGCGTAGATAAAAAGGTTAAAAAGCTCGAAAAGTTTTAACAATTGCGAAATAGTGAAAGAAGTGGAAAAAACACAGTGAAAAAAAATTGAGTATTTATACCCTAGGTATAGTAAATTAAAAATACTCCTAGATGTTTACGCGTGGCCATGACTTCCGAGTCAACGGCTAGGATTAACAGTAAAGATAGCGATGCCAGTTGCGCAAGTGGACCGAACAGTCAAATCGGTCAGAATGTGAAAGGCCACGAAGCAGCCACGTTGCCCACATCCCACCTAAAAAGGGTAAAGAAACCTCGCGGAGAAACAAGTAGTCACGAAAGACGCAAGGATAAGAAGAATACCGAAACCTGAGTCTAGTAATATCTACCGCGCGCTACAAAGTCGCACGCAATAGACACACTAGACTGGGGGGACTTGATGACGTATAACACGTATAGCAGGCCTTTGGGCTTGGACTACATAAGTCATACATGGGCCCAGGCCCAATAGGACAATCGAAAAGCACAATGGATCAAAACTAAGCCCAAGCCAAACTAGCTAATGTCTGAAAGCAGCAAGACGGACGAGGGGTTTCCAAAGGACATTTCTGCAGGTCAGCGGAAGTCCGCTAGGCAAACCCATATCCGTAAGTCACGATTACAAGCGGACTCTTGCTTGACAAGGGTTCCACTTCGGCCCACCAACATGCCCAAGCGAAATACTAGGAAAACCTAATATTTGGCTTACCTATAAAAAGGGGTACTCTGACACCCCCACAAGGTATGATTCTCTAATGTCATCTTACACACACATACTCTGACATTCTCTGACAAACATGTATACTTACTCTCACGCCAAAGTCTAATCGTGGGGTCCGTACCCACTGTAGGACTAACGGTTTACCTTTGATTGTGCAGAGAATCAATTTCATCACTTGGTTTAGTACAAGATCTCATCCATTGGCCCGACCCAATAACCACCCAGATTCATCTTTTTGACCCGTAACACATTTTGTACTAACAATAAACTTGCTAAAAGAGGTAGTCTTTTTGTTAGTTTTTAAACATTACAAGTTGTAAAGTTAAGTTTACAACTATTTATTGCACAAATACTCAAGATATGTAATTAATGATATTATTAAAATATTCTTTCATTAAAAAGTACAATTAATAGATCACATAATACAATACAATAATGCATAAATCTTCTTATCTTTATATTTTCTTTTTTTAAAACACATTAAATGAAATATAAAAATCATTAATGATATTATTAAAATACTCTCTCACTTAAAAGTACAATTAACATAACACATGATACAAAACAATAATACATAAACTATCTTATCTTTTTTAAAACACCTACTAAATAAAATTTACAAACTATTAATAATATTATTAAAATGCCACCTCACTTAAAAGTTTAATTAATATATTACATGGTATTAAACAATAATGCATAAATCATTTTATCATTTTTTTTCCTCTTACTCACTAAATGAAATTTACAATAGATATTATTAAAATACTCTCACTCAAATGTACACTTATTTGACAATTTTACACTTTTATTTGACAATTTTACACACTTTATTAATAGGACAAGATAATTTTTTATGGTTTTCTGCTCTGTAATTTTTTTGTTTTACTACATTTAACTCTACAAACTTTATATTTTATGTTCCATACTTTCTGTTTCACAATTTTATAATAAAAACAAAATTATAATAAAAATAAGAGAAAATTTCATGTATATCCTTGAAAATTTTTACGATTACATCAATATCCTTCTAAATTTCTTAATTAATCAATATCCTTTCAAAACTTCAAATCACTCTTATATGTCCAAAATTTTAAGTTAAGTATAATTAAATAAGTTTAAATCATAAATTTCTTTCTAAAACATCAATTAAAAAGTTTACGACTATTTTACCCTTCACTCAATCATAATCAATTGCTATCAAAGATTTAATAACATACGGTGATAATTAAATCTTAGATAATCCACCTAATGAAATTAAAAAAAAAACTAAGCATGTGAATTTGTTGTAATTCGTTTTTTTTCTTTTTAATTGAATCAAACCGCCCAGTTGAGTTTTGATTTGTTCACATCTTTAAAAATTCAATTGTTTGTCTTATGTGTTGATGGGCTTCGCTTATTTAAGTTGTTATTTAGTTTTGTTCCGGTTTAGTATCTTGTGAAATTATTTGTTAAGAAACAAAATGAATTCAAATTGTAAACGAACTGACATGATTCTAATGTCGAGAAAGAAGCATGAGGAGGATCTAGCAGATATAAAGTAGTTTGATTTTGAGAAAAGGGGCAAGAAAGTAATAAAACATGTTAACTACTCTTTCCGTTTTAAAATTATTGTCCCTTATTAATTTTTTAAGTATTTTTCTTTAAACTATGACAATAAATATTTTTGTTTGTGTTATATAATATTTGCTGGAAACTATAACAACAAAATATATTTAAAAACCAATCTTATATATATTTCATTAAGTATTGTATAACACAAAGAAAAATATTTAAAGTCAAAGTTTGAAGAAAAAAACTTAAAAAGTCAATAGATGACAATAAATTTAAGATTGAGAAAGTAGTATTTGGATAATACCTTTGGATATTAATATCATTTAATTTTAATTAAAATTCCCTTTTCTATTGCCGACGGAGCTGAGAGAAACAATAGTGACATGACACGCTTTCTAAACCGTTGGATCATGTAAAAATACAATCTTGACCGTCTAAATTGGTTTCATGCTTATCAAGAAGATTTTAAGATAAAATCTATAAATTTCCTGGAGATGAAAAAATACAACCTACATACCTACTTTCAAGGAATCTCTGAAATATTCGGCAGATTTATATAGTAATACATTTTTTGACGTCATATGGAAATTAGCGAATCAAGTTCACTATATCAAACTTTATGTATGAATATTTACTATAATATTTAAAAGATATTTTACATGCAAAATATTATCACATGGGAAAATTCTTATAATAATCTAACCAATAATAAAAGAAGCGTACTCATAATAATCGACCAAATGGTTGTTAAAACCGATTATAAACTTTTTCGGGTTGACAAGTTGGCGGGTCCGAAAACCTTAACCCAAACCTGACCCATTTAAATAATCGGCCATATATTGTTAACCCTTACTTGTTTAATACATAAACTCAACCTGACCCATTTAACCCGTATATTTACTGTGTTGGCGGGGTTTTGATAGGTTACACGGGTTGAGGTGAATAGGTTAATGCGGGTTTGACCTATTTAACTCGATTTATATAAAAAAGTGACACTTACACGGAGTTTTGAGTTTAAACATGTTAAATAGGTATGTGGGTGGACCCATTTCGCCCATTTAACCCGTATAATAAAATATATATAATTTTAATTTAAGGAAAAAATCTTAAATGGGTTGACGGGTCGACCCGATTAATTTATTCCCAACCCGAACCTGACATGTTTAATAAACGGGTTAGATGGGTGGAATACCAAAAACGCACTGAAATCTATTTTAGGACTCAACGAACTCCTGTTAATTTTTCGTATGTCAGGGTTTCAGGTCGGGTTTTCGTGTATAGTCTGAAATTGCCACCCCTTACTCATAATAATCGACCAAATGGTTGTTAAAACCGATTATAAACTTTTCACATAATTTAATTATTTGTGTTAACAAAGTACAAACATTAATAAATACTGTACAACGTTAAAAACGTTTAGTCGTGAATATTTTTTTACCTACATCCTTGGACAATTTTGTTCATGTTTTTTTTAATATGATCAATTGGTATATATGTTGATGTATCATGAAAATTATAGTTTTAGACTATGTACGTACTTGATGGCTAGATATGTTCCAGTATTATATCGTATGTTTACATAAAATTGGTTTGGATCATATATATATTCATTAATTTTTGATCGCTTTTTTATATTGTGATGTTCCATAGTTGTTGTTTACGGTTTCTATATGACACTGACTTTGTGCAGGGTTGTTGGTTTGTATCGTGGTGTTTCCGGGTGTTTGAGCCTCATTTAAAACAATAACAACAAAGAAGGGCCGTATTGTATGTATATAAACTTGAAGTAAATCGCTCATACATGTTTAATCTTATACGTATTTATATACAAAACTAATAAAAATGTGGTCTTTTTTAAATAGAGGCCCTGTGCAATCGCACCTATTGCACACCCTTCCGAGACCCCTATGGACAACCTGTGATCATTTATCTTTTTCTTTAACGTTTCTTCACATATACAAACGTTATAAGAAAAAGTGTATCCGGGCAATGCATGGGTATTATCGTATTGATGATAAAAACATGGGATCAACTATAAACGAGGCTGAAGAAATGATGATGGATGTTCTTATGTAAGGACGTGACCAACATGCTACCACTCATATACATTTGTTTTCATTATTGGTTTTCATTATTTATTTTCATGTTTATTTGATCAATGATGGGATCAACTATATACATTCTTAAACATTTGTTTTCATTATTTATTTTCATGTTTATTTGATCAACGATGGTCTTAGGATGGTTGCTTTGAACTTCAATCACGTTCTACTTTGAACTTCGACTCATATGTTTACGTTGTTAAGTTATGATGCTTTTTCATATTTCTGTTAAATAGATAATACATGTTCATATATTTAGTCTTAGGTTGTTGTAAAAAAAACTTATTCATTTTTTACGTGTGACCCGTGCAACGCACGGGTATTGCACTAGTGTTTATTTGGGCATGAATGAGCTTTTTTTAAGATTTCAAATGATATTTTGTAATTATGAAAATTTTCAAGGATATAAATGAAATTGCTTCAAAAATAACAATAATAAAAAATTTAGCAGGGTATTACGAATAATTTAGAAAGTACCAATAACTTGTGACATTTTATAGCTTACAAGATGAATGTTGGAATATGTGCACGTAAATTAATATATGTCCGGAAAGTTTATTCGAGCCTACGGGGACGCACACGTTAATACGTAAAACAATTAATAATAAATATATTAAATGTAATATATTTAAGTGATAAAGCTTAACGAGTGTTAAATATTTATATAAGTATTTAAGGGCTTGATGTTAGTCATTAAATAGTTTAAAGACTAATATATCGGATTTATAGAAAAGGAAAGTGTGTGAATTATTTCCTTATTGACTTAGTCAATTAGTTTCCTTATCTCTATGAAGAGGTGGAACTGTCTAACTTGCAAGCTAAGTTGCATGCCTATATAAAGAGATCTAGGGGATCATTATTTAGATAACTTGAAAACCTAAATCTCTCTTCTCCCTTTTCCTCTCCTTGCTCGATCGAACCAAACAAAACCTTTAGGGTTTTCGTTTCCTTTGTTCGACCAAAACCAAACAACCCTTTAGGGTTTTCGTGTTGATTGATTCAAGAGTCAAAGACGTTTGGTTTCCTTTATCACTACTAGTACTATCATACTTAATTGTTTGCTACGAACGTATTGGGGTGTTGAAGTAGAGAGATCTACCTTTAGATTTGGGTGGTTTTAGCGTGGTATTTATTATTATACGCATACGTATATTCAAGAAGGTGATTCATTAATTGCTAAAATTTACACGCTTCTTGATCTTTTTGTTAATTACTTATTCTATATGTGTTTATCTTTTCCACTGCGTACTCGTGATTTGAATTGGTCAATAGTTGTTAAAACCCAACAGTGATATCAGAGCCATCGTATAGAATTGTAATTACAAAAGATATAAAATTTGACAAATTAGGGTTTTTTGATTAAGTTTTAAGCCATTTGAGCGTTTCTATGGTTTAAAGATTGGATCTTTATTAAGAATAAAATTAATTAGACTGATGTGTCATTGTGAGTATGTATTTTATGTATCAAGTTTTACTATTTATTTTATGCCGACTATACCTTAAAACAACACTTTAACGGGCAGTGTACCCGGTCAGATGTAGTTTCGTTGGTAAGTAGGGTGTTGATCACTAAGAGCTAGAGCGTTAATTCTTAAATCTATCAATATTTTAGTTATCTAAGTTAAACCTAAAACTAATGCAAAAAGGTAGGGGGTTCAGCCTAAGAGACTGGGACAGTTTTGGGTATCTAACCTAAGGTTTTGATGACAAGTAAAACAATAAACGCACACAAAAAGAATAACAAACTATAGATGAGTGGTCAAGAACTAATGTAAGGGAAACATATCAACCATGAATAATCCGGTAAAATACTGGTTTGTTTATTAGTGCAATGATTGACTTATCTCGAAGGGCATATCATTCCTAGATTTAGGCGGTACTTCTTCCAAAAACCTAGACACGCTAATTCTGTCACAATTAGAGGCATCCGCATAAAGTAAGCATTTGTTGATTATAATCTATCTTAGGAGATTAATAATGGTGCTCTTACTAAACCCTAACTCATCAAGACTTTACCCACTTACTGCTTAACGACAATTTATATACTAGTAGTCCACTGTCCGAGTCCTTACCAATGGAACAAAAATGTACTCGTTGATCCTAGGGTCACCTGCTAGTCCAACTAAGCTCACTAAACCATTGGTAAAGATAGGTTAATATTTGTGATCCTATGATTCTAGATATATAAATTGCAATATGGAGAGCTATCCCGGACTCTTAGCCTAATCCCAAACAACACCGAAGTTGCAGCGCATTAAATATGTAGGACTAGACCTAGTTGAATGATAGGTCGCATACTTAAGCACGTAAACAAGTATAAATTGATAAACATAATAAACAATCAACGATAAAGTAAGCAATCGATATAAACAAACCAAACATTAAACCTTCATAAACATGGCTGATACCTAAAGGTATCAGCCGATAGTCATTGTAAAAATACACACGGTTTCATATATGAACGATTAAAGAAAAGAAACCTTAACCGAACGTGTATTTGGTTGCGCGAAGATTACAAGAGTTTTCCTATGATCTTGAGGCTCTTTTATGACCTTCTATACTCCTTTATTCGTCTCTTGGTCGACTTGGTGGTTTAGGGATTCACTTGCATACCTAAAACTGAGTTTAGGGTCTTGTATTTATAGGTTTTGGAAACAGACCGATACGCTATATCGGGCGATGTGGGATACGACGTATTGGAGATTTCTTGGAGTAAGGACCACGTTTGATATCTTCCAGAATCTTCATATACTTGATTTAGGATACGGCGTATAGATTCTTCTAGATACGGCGTATAGCTGTTCAGTTCTTCGTGGTTTCTTGTGAAGTGTAGGCATGGATATGCCGTATCTTCCTTGATGGATACGGCGTATTGAGGTAAAACCAACTTGTTCTTCTTCATTGACCAAAGTATTATATACGGTGTATCGTTGATGTGGATATGACGTATTCTTTAAAGTCAGGCAATGGTGTTTTTATTCGTCAAAGTCATAGACTTTCTTGAATTCTTCATTTAAGCTCCAAAATGCGTGCCTTTTAGATAATCTTCACAAAGTACTATAATTACTGCAATTAACAACTTTAAGCAATTAAGTACCAATTCTTGCAATAATTATACAAAATGGGTAATTTACATGGGATAAATGATGCTATAAAAGTGACGTTATTTGATGTCATCAAATATCCCCCTACTTGAATCCTACTTGTCCTCAAGTAGCCTTTAGAAGTTTATGAAAATGTATCCTTAATGATTTTTCCGTTTAAGAATTTATTTATCTATTACAAGTGCACAACCAAACACCTCACGAAATAGGTAGATGAAAACACTCAAATCACTCAACTAATCTATGTGGTAACATGTAACTAATTTGCTCAATTGCTCGGTCCGGACGAGTATTCTATCATAAGCTTGGCAAGGAACACATAGATCCACACACTAGAGCAAAAGATTAACAATTTATAAAGGTAAAATGGGTTTTTATTATAAGGCTTAGGGTTGATCATTCTACAATCTTTCACCAAAAGTACCACACCAACAAGGCAGCTGAAGCACACATACATGGCCGTAATGACGGAATAGACATGTGTGTTTGATCACATCCTCATTCGAGTTTAACCAAGGGTTAGGATGAAGAATGATATAGGGTAGGGATCTTCTAACTTTCACCAATAGTAATAAACCAACAAGGCAGCTGAATCATGCATACATGGCCGTAACGACGGAATAGACATGCATGTTCGATCACATCCTTATTCGCGTAAAACCCATGGTTAATGATTAGGAAAGGGAAATAAATTGTTGTTAAATAAAAATTACGAAACAAATAGATTAAGTCCAAAACAAATAAGGCACAAGTTGCTAGACACTTTTTCCCGACCGTTACCATGAAAAAGACACAACTATTTACACATGTCTTGATCATAGATCAAAAACAACAACCTAAGTTGGCGTTCCCGTAACGGTCAACTTCCCAATCATCTCATACTTTACATACTTTTACAAGACAAGTGGCGATATCTACCACTTTATACAAAACTTTACATCGTTGACTTATAAGATGTATCAACGAATAATCGATCCTTGATATAATTCCTTCGGTTTAAGCTTTTGCGAAACGATTATCTTCAAACTTTCCTCCTCTTTTTCGTTACGATTTTTCTATTTTTTTAGATTTTTTTTCATATACTAACTACGAAACTCGGTGTAATTTCACCATCTTCACGATCATAATAACTCCGGATAATTCCTTTGATAATTCTTCAATCTTCGGACGTACCAATAATTATGATGGTAGTAAAAATACATGAGTTTTGACTACTTTATACATTTCCATTTGCAATGTGAAAAATTCTTCCCAACCGTACCAAAGATAAAAAATTGACACAAGACTCGGGAAATACATGCTTTACACTTTAAGCAACTAGCAACTGATAAATGGACTTAATCTAACAGAGTAGGCTAAGGTATAAAGATATAACAAAACAAACAGTTGGTGTTATTCTTAAAGGATTGGCTCTATTGGTTTTTCTAGGGGTATCTTAATCTTAAGATGAGAGTAAACAAAGGGTTTATACGGGGATTTAACTAACCGGTGTAGTTAGTTAATAAAACAACATGTATAGGCTTTTTGGTTGTAATACTAAAAATTTACCAATTTAAACAAGTTACTCCATCTAAATCCATAGTACTCATTATTGTGGTCTTGAATAGATATACCAAGCCAAGTTCTAAAGTCGACAACATCATCGGCACACTCATATTTTTGTGGGGTTTGGGTAAACATTTGGAAACGGATGAGGTTAAATCCTCACAATATCTAATAAGGGTTGTTGTGTGCGGGTTATGTAACAAGTAATTTCACAAAGGTATGCTTGATTTTTTTTTAAATTTGAGCATAATTTAAGCATTTTAATGTGAAAAATAGGACAAGTATACATTCTAATTCCCATCCCCTCTACTTGAATTATACAACGTCCTCGTTGTATAGATAAAACATTTAAAAACCAAAATGTAAAAGAATTAGAACGAGAAACTCCCCTGATATTTTGCTCGGTAGATTCTACAAGTTGAGTTTATGAGCAAGAATTCCAGATTTATTGATACTTCACCAACTTTTGTCGACTTCTTTTAGCGAGGTCCTGTAAAAAATATAAGAAAACAAGTGCAATCCATCTTCGGTGTATTTGTTTGTTAGAAAATAAAATCCTAAAACTGTATGGGAAGTCAATACGCTGTATCCATTCCCCAGGATACGCTGTATCCATTCCCCGGGATACGCTGTATTGATACCTGTAGGTTAGTCGTTTAGTACGCTGTATTCATTTAATGAATACGTCGTATAGACTGTGCTGAAAATAAAAAGTGGATAACATCCAGAAGGTCAATACGCCGTATCCATGGGGTTTGGATACGCCTTATAGACTGTCTAGGAAGACAGACTCGATAAAAATTGAAAATACATTCCGGGTTGTCTCCCGACAAGCACTTTTGTTTACAAAAAGTCTTTAAGTTAGACTTGCCCCAATTTAATCCCATCCTTATAAAACAATTTGGGGTCGAACGGGATGCCAGATGGCACATACAAATTCTTGATTAGGAAAATGAATGACATCCCTTTGTTAAGATGATTTCAAGTCATGATATTAAAATTTAATTCTTTGATAAAAGTTTCAGTTTTGAAAAATTTATTAGATGTATCATAATTTGTTTCCAAAAGCTTATTTGACCTTTCTGCATAGGCACCATCATCAGTATTTATTACCTTACCTCCCGAAGACTGTTTAATATCGATTTTATCATCATCATTGTCCTTATTCGATTTTGAATCATCGGGATAAATTACGTTAAAAGGAAATATATAATTAAAGTATAAAACATTTTGTTCATCTTCATCACATTCGGACAACGATGTTTCATCTTGCAAATCAAATTCATCGATATGTTGAGGACTCATAGCAGGTTCAGTTAAGAAATCTAATTTAGACGTAAGAGCATCATTGTAAATAATGGCTAGAAATTCATTCTCAAAATCTTTAAAGAAGTCTAAATTATTAAAATAACTGACCGTAGGCTCGGGTGATGGAAACGAAGGCATATTGACTTTTTCATTATCATTTTCCGAATCTGTTTTCAAATCATTGACAGAAATTATTTTATAAGAAAACGAGTTTTTGTCAAAAATTATTGTGTAGTCTTCATCGTCGGATTCGTCAAACGATATTCTAAAGTCAATTTGATTGTCGTTAAGAGGACTTACCATGGTTTCACACGAGAGTGCTACTTCAGATGTTAACGCGTCATTAAAGACTGTAGCTGGGAATTTAGTTTAACAGATCTGAGGTCGTGAACGTCTTCATCATACCAAATCTTACCATACGTAGCAGTTTCCCAGTTACAAGCTTTTTCCTCCTCAAGCCTGATGTATTCTTCCATAGTAATGTTGGGGTCGTCCATTTTAACTTGTAATAAATTTGCTAGAAAAAAAAACAGTCAAATAGCCTAATACGCCATATTCAATAAACTGCATATGTCGTATTGATGATAGAGTCGAATACGCTGTATTAGTTTGAAATATTTTTTACGCCGTATCCAAGAAGATGAATACGCCGTATTGAGTATTCGACTCAGAATATTACAGAAGACTGTAATGATGAAAAAAACACACAAACACACAATATGCAAAAATATACAATGCAAGAAATTAAACACACAAAAACAAACACATAAATATGCAAATTAATCTAAGCAACACTAAACTAAAAATACTAATAAAATAACAATTAAACAACTTTACTCCCCCGACAGCGGCGCCAAAAACTTGATGTGTCGTTGTGAGTATGTATTTTATGTATCAAGTTTTACTAATTATTTTATGCCGACTATAACTAAAAATAACACATTAACGGCCAGTGTACCCGGTCAGATGTAGTTTCGTTGGTAAGTAGGGTGTCGATCACTAAGAGCGAGAGCATTAATTCTTAATTCTGTCAATATTTTAGTTATTTAAGTTAAAAAAAGGAAAATCTTCACAAATATATAATATAATACGTATATAAACCGGGAAGTATGATCCCCGGGTCGTTTCCCCAACGATTTGTAAAATTGAATCTACGTTTGATGTTCGGACAATGATTTGAATTGAAAACAAAGGAATATTTGATTATCTACTTTTTAAAAATTAAAAATAATAAATTCTAACAATCAAGCACTAAGACAAATAACGAGAAACCAAAATTTAACCAAAAATGCAAAACGGGGCCCTTAAACGGAGGTCAAAAACCCTAAATTTCTAAAAATAAACATAACTTAAATTTTTCTTTTAAATGGACTCTATTTGACTAAAAAGTAAGTTTAAAGAAAACTAGAACAAAAACGAAGTTGAAATGAGCGTTAAAACATGAAAAATGAGAACGGGAACGACATCTCGTTCCTTAATAAATGAAATTTTGCAAATTAAACCTACGAAAAGCAAAACTAATTTTCTTATGAATTTATGATAAAAAGAAAATTTTTAAAAAAGTATATATATTTTTTTTTGTTTATTTTTTCTATTTTTTTGATTTTTAAAGGTTTTTAATGAAAATATATGTTTAAAAATACTAATACGTACTATAAAAATTCTATGAATAATTTGAAAATAGCTTACAACTACTTAAAACTAGGAAAAATAAGCTTAAACTCAGCTTTCAAATAAGCACGAAATAAGCTATAAAAGCTTATTAGCTTATTAGGTCTAAATGAAGTAATAAAGAATAAATTGTGCAAGCGTCTTATGAGAAAGATCCCAAGGGCGCTAAGTTGGTAGTGATGCTGGAGTTATTAAAGGGATGAAGTGTGTTGGTCGGGGGTTCGAGCCTTGCTCACCCCCGATTTCCTATTTCCCTTTTTTTTATTTTTTAAAAACTCAAAGAACAAAAGTTGTAGATTGAGCTTTTTTAAGCAACTTTAACAAAGACACTATAAGCTCATCTCAGAAAATTAAGCTCAAAACGTTATGAAGCTAGCCTGTTACAAAAACTTACGCTTTTGAGAAGCTTAAAGTTATTTTTCACTTTAAATGGATTTGCCACACAAACTCATTTTAAGCTCATTTTCAAAACAAAAAGCTATATTTAGAGAAAGCTTTAGATAGTTGAAGCTACTTTGATTAAGCTAATTTTAAACAATAACACTAAAGCTAACTTAATAAACTAATTCTAAATGCAAACTCAGTAGAAGACTTTTAAAGTTCAAAAACAAATTAAGCGAAAATGGACAATAAGCTCTATAATCGGCTACCTGAGCTTTTGAAAAAACTTAACCATTACTACTTATAAGCTTTAAGTTTCACACCATAAATTCTAAATCCGATAGCTAAAAAGTTTAGATTTAAAAGCTAAGATCCAACAGTCTATTGTTTTTTTCTTTATTTTTTGTTGAGTTTTTTATGAACTTTTAAAAGCAAATGTAACTTAGAAATAAACTAGAAATATCTAAAAATTTAAGTTTTTAATTCTATCATAACCTTTATGAAATTATACTATAAGTGACTGAATATTATCAACCTAAATCCTATTTAAACTAGCTTAAATATGATCTAAAAGGGGACTGCAGTTCTTACCATTATCTGAGCACTTGGCAAAGGGAATGCTAGAAACCAAATGCAGGTGACCATTTGTTCTCACTTGCATTAGGCGAGACACTCACAAAATGAGTGTGTATTAATCACTTAACAAGCAAAACCTAGACTTATGAAAGGCTTGGTTCCAAAATTCAACTAGTAGCTTAAGTCAAATACCGTCCCTGGTGCTAGCTAGAATAGGAACAACAACAAAGCCTTAATACTAGAAATTTTTTGAAATCTAACTTCTGAAATCTCTTTTACTACTGATTTTAAATGAATTAAAAACTGGTTCAGCAATGAAACTTATCTTAATGTTGACTTTTTGAGGTCAAATTGCATTAATCCAAACACCCTTTAACTAATGCATAATCCATTTAAACTTTAGAGTTTCTACATTAGCTAGCAAAACCTAAGTACATGATATCAAATAGCTTAGACAAGTTTGATAAACATAAATCAAAGATCAATTAAGCTAGAATCAAAGTTCTACAAGCTAAGCTAATTATTTTTGGTTTTTTAGTTGATTTTATGACAGATTATGAAACACTAAGATCTATAATTGTATAGCTAAAAACAGATTTTAAAAGACTATTAAACTAATATGCAAATAAGGACAATATAAAGTACAAATAAGCAACTAGAAGCAGATTAAACAATTGATAAGCAAATAAGCAAAACTACACTAAGTATTTAAACAGAATTTAAAATGAAGACTTACAATAAGCTTTAGCTAAACAAAGCTTAAAAGGCTCAAAGGCTTGTCTACTAGCTATTGGCTTATTTGATAATTAAGCCCAGTAAAAATCCATGGAAGCTCCTCCTTTGCTAGCTTCCTGTCCATAAGCTCACAATTCAAAAGTCATGAATTAAGTTAATTTTATGGTTTAAGTAATTAGGTACTTATTAAAAGATCAATTACAAGCTTAGAGACTTGTAAGAGCTTATGAGAGCTTGTTGTGAGCTTTTGAAACAATAGCATACATTTGAGAGTAAAAAAGAACTTATAAGTGAAAAAGCTTATGAAAACTAAACTTAGGATTTTATTAATACTCAAAAACAGATTACAATGCTTTATAAAAGAAACTACAAGAGCTTGAAAAAAAGTAAAATTACATTTAAAAAAACTACATAAGCTATTTAACTAAGAAAAATTATAAGAAAAAAGAGATAAGCTGTGTGTGAGTGAGGGCTTCAATTTATAGTGCTCAGGAGATGCTTCTAGGTCCTGAGTTTTGGCTTAGACGCTCCTTGCAATCATAGCCTTCCAATGATTAGCAATGATTGGGTCACAATCTTGTCCGTTGGATCATTTTTGAGCTCACACAGATTGCCAGCGTGGCAATCCGTTGATGTGACAGCTTGTGTTTGTTTTATGAGTAGATGTATTGTAAAAAACTCATTCCTTGTGTTTCATTCTTTCTCACGATCCTTGCGCTTGATTGGGTTGACCAATTAGAGGGCTTGATGATTTAATAACTCTGCCAACGTGTACCATACCTCTTGAATTACCCAATCTAGCCCTCAAATAAGATTTGCCCTTGATTTTTTTCCTTGTTGGTAAAATCTTATGTCGATGAAATAGTGACAACGAGAATTCCCGCGTGAAATCCTTTTATAAAAGGATTTGTTTGATTTTTATTTTTACCCGGGTTTAACTTTTTGACTTATAAAAGGACTTGGGTCGGGTGTTGGTTATAAGAAATGGGCTCGGGCTTTGGTGTTGGGTTTAGTTAACAAATTTAGGATTTAGGTTATATAGAAGGGTTTAAGCCCGTTTATTTTAGGGACCATTTTTTGTAATTTAGAAATTTATGAGGGATGATTTCGGAAATATTTGGAGTTTGTCTTTTTGTGTCTTGACTAAGTAGACCAAAGGTCTGACTTGTGTTGACATTGTGATTTTTGATAAGCTTTCTCCCAGCTCTTTGCGTGCTTTCCGTTCAGTGTACGTGTTTGTCGGTATTTGACCGTTTTCTTGTAATTTTTTCAAAATTCGTACTACACAAATCACAAAAGACAAACAAGCAAGATCAAGCATTTTAAGACCAAATTATCTTTTTTGGGTTTATTTTGATATAAACGGATATGTGTTTTTCACACATATAACATATCATTCGTTAGCTTGGCGGGTTCTTTTCTACGGTCCTAGACACACAAATTCTGTCATAATTAGACTGTATCCGCATTAAAGAAGCATTTGTTGATATAATCACAATTAGACGCATCCGCATAAAGTAAACATTTGTTGATTATAATCTATCTTAGGAGATTAATAATGGTGCTCTTACTAAACCCAAGCTCATCGAGACTTTACCCACTTACTTCTTAAGGGCAATTTATATACTAGTAGTCTACTGTTCGAGTCCTTACCAATGGAACAAGAACGTACTCGTTGATCCTAGGGCCACCTGCTAGTCCAACTAAGCTCACTAAACCATTGTTAAAGATAGGTCAATATTTGTGATCCTATGATTCTAGATGTATATATATATATATATATATATATATTGTAATATGAAGAGCTATCCCGGACTCTTAGTCTACGCCCAAACAACACCGAAGTTGCAGTGCATTAAATAAGTAGGACTAGACCCAGTTGAATGATAGGTCGCATACTTAAGCACGTAAACAAGTATAAATTGATAAACATAATCAAAAATCAACGATAAAGTAAGCAATCGATATAAACAAACAAAATATTAAACCTTCATAAACATGGCTGATACCTAAAGGTATTAGCCGATAGTCATTGTAAAAATACACACAATTTCATATATGGACGACTAAAGAAAAGAAACCTTAACCGAACGCGTATTTGGTTGCGCGAAGATTACAAGAGTTTTCCTATGATCTTGAGGCTCTTTTCTGACCTTCTATGCTCCTTTATTCGTCTTTTGGTTGACTTGGTAGTTTAGGGATTCACTTGCATACCTAAAACTGAGTTTAGGGTCTTGTATTTATAAGGTCTAGAAACAGGTTGATACGCCGTATCGGGCGATGTGAGATACGGCGTATTGGGGATTTCTTGGAGTAAGGACCATGTTTGATATCTTCTAGAATCTTCATATACTTAATTTAGGATATGACGTATAGATTCTTCTGGATATGGCGTATAGCTCTTCAGTTCTTCATGGTTTCTTGTGAAGTGTAGGTACGGATACACTGTATCTTCCTTGATGGATACGGCGTATTGAGGTAAAAACTGTAACACCCCCAAAATCACAACATCGCAACGGAATACCACTTGGGGTGCTACTTCATAGTTCATACACACAAGTTACAAAAAACGACCTTAAAATAGACGTTTAATAAAATGTCACATTCGATTAAAATTTTAAAGTAAAATCAGGTCCCAATAATTTATAATTTAACAAGATTACAAGATTTCAAACGTGAATCATTTTGTATATTTAAGGAAAAATAGTTATCGAATGTGAAGAAAACCAAGTCCTTGAAGTTTTAATATCCACGCGACTCGAATGCTCCCAATGCTCAGCTAGCAAAATGATAACCTGAGAAAATACATGCAAAAACGTCAACAATAATGTTGGTGAATTCATAGATTTAAGTAAAAACAGTATTGAAATAAATCAAGTAATATTTCGGTAAGAAAAGTAGCGTTACAACATTTAGAAGAATTGTTATCGAAATCCAAGTAGTAATTTAATAAATCAAGTATGCTTAGTAGTGGACCACAAGATTAAAGTAATGTAGACAAGAGAAACAAATTCACCAAGTCTAAATGGAATATATATATTATTGCGCTAAGCTCATGACACCGACACCTTAACAAGATTTTTGCCCCAATAAAAGTAGGGTATACTGCTAATAACCCCAAGGATACCTCAAATGTTAAGTGCGTCACATGGTTATCTAAAAACCATAAAGTCCGGAAAAGTAGACGGGGATTGTCAGTCCCGATAGATCTATCCACAACATTCACGCTCACTACAATAGCAACTGACGGTTCATGATAAACAGGGGACTTAAGTAGCAGATAAAGGACTTAGGTAATAATATTTAGGCAATAATCTAGATAGCATACAATTTGAAAAGCACTTGCGTCCAAAGTAAAACAAGTAATGTGTTCAAAACTCATGGTTTTCATATATAGGAATGTAATGATCTCAAAATGATGTAGTAAACAAATCAAGCTTTAAATCAGTTCATAAAAACAACCATGTATCACACATGTTTTAGAAGTCATGTAGTAAGCAAGTAAAAACTTTTGTAAAGATAGTCACGTAACACTTAAGTAGTAAAAATCAATAAGTTTACTTGGTAAAACGAGCATGTATTCTCACCCCGAAACCAGTTTATGAAAACCATTAAAAGATAAAAGGTGGGGCTATGAACTCACCGTGGATACGAGTAGTGATCAAGAAATCCAAACAAGAAGACGAGTGTCAACAATCAACCGCGACCTAATAGTGGCGCGTGATTAAAATTCATACTTATAATGTAATGTAACTTAATATAAAAGAATCAATTACTTATTTATACATTGGCATGTAATATTATCATATGTTTAAGAATCCATGTACTAGAGTCACTTAAAGTACCACTTCCATATTTTCTGAAATTCTATCGGTTTTTACTAGTCGTTAACCACACTTAAAGAGATACCAAACGGTCGAATAAGACGTTCTCCTTCTATATCTACCCACATATACATGTTATTAAACCTCAGTAGCTTTCCTCAAAATCATAGCCAATTCTAACCATTTTTCAAAAATGCGCTAACGCAACGTACCCCAAAACAGGGTCTGCTGGACTTTGCAAAAGTTGGACACTATTAGACACCTCTAACCTTTCTAGAAAATTCTGGAAAAGTTCAGGAAGGTCACACATATTATGAAGATACTACTGTGAGAATTTCGTCAAAAAATATTAAGTTTTGACCCGCCTGCACACAGCATCTTTACAATCGAATTTTTAGACAGCAAACACGGTTTTGACACTTAATCTTGTAAACCCCATTTGACTCACTTTTAAGCATTGAAAATCGTTGAGGCCTAGTTCGTTAGAAAGTAGACTCGAAGCACTTAATCATAAGGTCCTGCAAATCTAGTAAAGCTATTGGCATGATCAAGTTACACTACTCGCAAAATGGACTAAAATTATGCACAAAAACGACGTGTGAAGGGTTTATCATTAACTACCATAGATAAAAATATATGTTTTATTTTTATTTTTCTAAAACATTTATACCACCATATTTTTTTTAAAATACGAAGTTAAGATATTAAAAAAATTATAAAAACACTATTTTGACGCGTTTTTAGCCAAACACGGATAAAAGTCGAAAAGTATTAAAATGAAAAATAAATAAGCTCTCGAAGCTAAAATATAAAATTGTTGATTTCTCAAACGTTAAAATGAATAAATATCCAAAGTCTGATTCGAATTTGACTAGGAACGTGAAATTGCTGAATCGAGTAAAGGTTAAAATAATATTTTTACTTAGCAGTAAAAATAAGAATAAATTATAATAAATTTATTTACCTGAAAATACGAATTCTCACAAAAACCAGCTTGTTCTTCTTCATTGACTAAAGTATTATATACGGCGTATCGTTGATGTAGATACGACGTATTCTTCAAAGTCAGGCATTGAGCTTTTGATTCGTCAAAGTATTGGATACGTCGTATAGGTCTAGAATAATACGACGTATTGGCTGTCAGATCAGTAGACTTTCTCGAACTCTTCATTTATGCTCCAAAATGCGTGCCTTTTAGTATAACTTCACCAATTACTCTATAATTACTGCACTTCTCAAATACAAACGATTAAGTAACAATTCTTTGTAATAATTATACTAAATGGGTTATTTACATAGGATAAATGATGTTATAAAAGTAACGTTATTTGATGTCATCATAGACGAAAACCTTGGTTGTATGAAATTTTATATGTTAAATCCGATAGTTTAATTGTTAATTGGTCGTTTTCAATTGATTAATTAAAAGTTAATTTGTTATCCGTGATGACAACACACAAGTTTATCATGGATAAGATATATGATATAATTCATGGTTAATTGTTAATTGTTTGACATGCAAATTCGATGATTAAGATCATAAAAGTTGAATTTTTTTTAGTTTTTCGGATTGTTTGACACACTGTTACTAAAATATTCATAAAATATTCATCGTACGTCAAAATTTTTTGAAATTTTTATGGTAGATCCACGAATCAGTAAGCTACAACTTTGTAGGTTACTGCAAAAGCTGGGGAAGACCCTAGCTATGTCCTGACGGGGACTGAAGTTGATTGAATTTTTTAATCAGCTTTTATGTGTTATGTGGTGTATATTTATTTATGGCTTACGCAATCGATTATATCGATGTGTGTGGCCCGATTCATTCGAAGAATGAGCCTTATATAAATATATACATAGTTTAATTATTTGATAATCAGGATCATCGTTAGTATTTACATGTGTTAATTGTTAAGTGTTTTAAATAAATGTTATGTGTATTAGTTGTTTATATTTATTTGTTTTTAGAAGTTTTTGACTTATGTAAAAACAAAAGGGTTTTTCAAAAAATAAAATATAAACATGACTAATAATTATGAAATAAATTTTATTATAAACTATTAAATGTGAAGTCTTATGAGTCACTTGGGTGTGGTTATTTATAATGTTAGGGCTCATACCTTTACTTCTCACGACGAGACTTGCAATTTAATAAGTTTATAATGTGTTTTAAATCAAATATTGAATTTTATCAATGACGAAATTTGCAAAAGTACTATTTATTTGTAAGGCTTATCACCAAGGGTTTGAGGTTTATATACTCTGTAAATCCCTGATATCTTGCAATTATTTAGGAAGCATGAATGGTCTAAGTTTTGAATGGTTTTTAATCATTTTTTAATCTTTTCACGCGATAAAACAAAAAGTCTTTAAATTTGGAAACACGTTGAATCGTCAATTTTTAAGGTAACACTATTTATACATGAGATGTATAGAAAATAAGTGGCACCGTAATAAATAACTTAATTGAGTAAAGTTTTTATTAAAATTTATGATACGAAGATGTATGCATGCTTCTTCGTACATATTTGTCACGTCAAATATCAATACCCTTTTCAAATAAGTTGTTGCCATCCAATTTGAAAAAACACATGCATTTGCCTTTTACATTACGTGAGACGTAGTTAGATTGCAAACCCAAGGTGATTATACACTTTTCGTGAGACGTTGGTGTTACATAATCACAGTTCTTGATTGGATGACTTAATTGAGGTAAGCTGGTGAGACCTTATGCTTAAGGCGTATATGGGATAAAACATGCTTACTAGCATGTTAATGTAATAAAGTAAGTCTCATAATATTCTAGGAATTGCATCGGTGGCAATTATTGATCGTCAATTACCTTTTGAATACACCATTGCTAGGAAATCAACTGATGTGATGGTTGTATGTCAAGTTGGATCCTAGGCCTTAGAAACTTAATTGTTTATATATTTAAACATGGGTAGTTAATTTTCTTCAAGGAGTATTATCGAAATTACTAAAATCTTAAACTTAATATGTTTTGTAGATAGCACTACCTGTCTAAAATATAAACCATTCGGCTTTTAGGTCAATGTTTGAATGAGAAAACTTTCTGGTTTAAATTTCAATGATTGGTTTCGTTCACCTAAGATGGTCTTGAGAGTTGAAAAGAAACTGTTTGTCATTGAACAGCCTATTCCCCTTGCTCTACCTGCCTATTCTAAGTACTTGCGCAGTGGAATGCGGTTTATGATGCTCATAATGAGGTTGCTTGTCTTATGCTCGAAAGTATGACCCCCGAACTATATGGACAGCTTGAAAATTCCTCACTTTATAAAATGCTTCAGGAGCTTAAATCTATGTTTGATAAACAAGCTGGTGTGAAGCTATTTGACCTAATCTAAACTTTTCATGCTTGCGAACAAGAAGAGGGAAAATCAGTTAGCTCATATATACTTAAGATAAAGGGATATGTGAAGCAACTGGAACGTCTTGGTTATGTGCTCCTACAAGATCTTAGTGTTGGTCTAATCATGGCCTCACCAAGGAACTACAATAAGCATACCATGGGGAAGATAATTAGTTAACTACACGCTCTGCTTATTGAGTATGAGAAAGATTTACCTAAAAAGGCTGCTACACCACAAGTAATGGCAATTCAAGGTGGTAGAATCCAGAAAGACAATAAGAAATCGCTTAATGGTAAAGCCAAGGGTAAAGGTAAAAGCAAAGGAAAGGATAAAAGTTATATCCCTAAGCCTAAAAACCCTAAACCTTCTGCTAAAGAGCACCCGGCAAAGGATGATGTCTGCCACCATTGCAAAGAGGTGGGGCATTATAGAGGAATTATCCTGCTTACCTTACTAAGTTGATAAATAAGAATAAGCAAGTTGGCACTGCCAGTTCTTCAGGTATCTTCGTAATAGAATTATTTTCTTTTCCTAATAAATTCTGGGTGTATGACACTGGATGTGGTACTCACATTTGTAACACAAAACATGGTCTTAGAGGAGTAAGAAAGCTGAAACAAGGAGCTTTCTATTTATGAAATTGATATGCTTAATCTTGTGTCAAATGTTAATTATATTTATATTGTTAGCAATAAAAGAGCCAAGCACAACTTGGATTCTACTTATCTGTGGCACTGTCGTCTTGCTCATATAAGCAAGAAACGTATTGAAAAGCTGCAACATGATGTGCTTTTAAAATCAATTGATGAAGAATCTTTAGATAAATACATATCTTGTTTATCGGGTAAGATGACGAGGAAACCGTTTCCACATCGTACCGAAAGGGTGACTGATCTTCTTGGAATAATACATACTGATGTGTGTGGTCCACTTAGACATGTGTCAAGACAAGGTGCTAGCTACTTTATTACCTTTACTAATGATTATAGTCTTTATGGCTATATTTATTTACTTAAACATAAACATAAAGTTTTTGAAACGTTCAAGGTGTTTAAGAATGAAGTGGAAAATCAACTCGGGAAGACTATAACGGCACTTCGATCAGATCGAGAAGGAAAATATATTAGTCAAGAGTTTAAATATTATCTGAAAGCTTGTGGAATTGTCCAGCAGCTTACACCTCCATACACACCACAACATAACGGCGTGTCTAAAAGGAGGAATCGTACCTTATTGGACATGGTTTGATCTTTGATGAATCTTACTACTCTGCTGTTATACTTTCGAGATTATGCTCTAGATACTGCTACACGCATTCTTAATATGGTTCCAACCAAAAAGGTTGATAAGACACCATATGAATTATGGTATGGAAAAGTTCCTAACTTGTCTTACTTAAAGGTCTAGGAATATGAGGCGCTTATGAAGCAGGACACGCCTGACAAACTCCAACAAAGATCTGTTAAGTATATCTTTATAGGATACCCAAAGGAAATGATGGGTTACTATTTCTACTTCCCACCTGAAAGCAAAATTATTGTTGCAAGGTATGCTGAATTCTTGGAGAAAAATCTTTTGTCTCAAGAAGTCAATGGGAGGGCCGAAGAACTTGAAGAAATTCAAGATAAAGATACATCACCTTTTGAAAACACTAGCAAAATTCCTATAGAGGTTGAAAGTTTCAAACCACCTCAAGAGGAAGTTGTTCCTATTCGTAGGTCCGCGAGGACACATCGAGCTCCCGATCGCTTATGTCTAAATGTAGAAGTGGAGGAGCATAGTTTGGGGGATCTTAATGAACCTACTAACTATAAAGCAGCAATGTTAGATCCAAAATCTAATAAGTGGCTTGATGTTATGAATGCGGAAATGCAATCCATGAAAGATAATCAAGTTTGGCGCTTGGTTGATCTTCCTCCTAATTGTAAGACTGTTAGGAGCAAATGGATTTTTAAGTAAAAGACTAACATGGATGACATTGTACACACCTATAAAGCTCGTCTAGTAGCAAATGGTTATACTCAAACCTACGGGGTTGATTATGAAGAAACGTTCTCACCCGTTGCTGACATTAGAGCTATTAGGATTCTTATAGCCATAACGACGTTCTATGACTATGAGATATGGCAAATGGATGTCAAAATTGCCTTCTTAAATGGTTATCTTAATGAAGATATTTATATGGTGTAACCTGAAGGTTTTGTTGATCCTAATCATCCTAGGAAAGTATGCAAGCTTCAAAGATCCATTTATGGTCTTAAGCAAGCATCAAGAAGATGGAATAAAAGATTTGATGAGGAGATCAAAAAGTTTGGATTTGCTCAAAATCTTGATGAGTCATGTGTATATCAAAAGGCTAGTGGGAGTAATGTTACATTCCTCATCTTATATGTTGATGACATAATCATCATGAGAAATCACATTCCAAGTACATAGTGTAAAGACATATCTTGGAAAGTGTTTCGCCATGAAAGATTTGGGGGAAGCAACATTTATCCTTGGAATCAAGATCTATTGAGATAGATTGAAGCGATTAATAGGACTTAGTTAAAGTGCTTACATGGATAAAATTATGAAGAGATTTAGGATAGATACTACCAAACGTGGTTATATCCCCATGCAAGAAAGACTTGACTTAAATAAAACACAAGGTGCTTCAACACCTGAAGAGGTGAAGCGTATGCAAAATACTCCCTATGCTTCAGTAGTAGGATCCATTATGTATGCGGTTAGATGCACTAGACCTGATGTTGCGTTCACGCAAAATATAACAAGTCATTTTTTAACAGAATCCAGGAAAACCACACTGGACTGCTGTGAAAACCATTCTTAAGTATTTAAGAAATATTAAAGACATGATCTTGGTTAATGATGGAAATCCTGAAGCTGAACTTAGAGTTGATTGCTATTGCAATGCTAAATTTGAGACTAATAGAGATGACATTAAGTCTCAGACATGATACGTCTCCGTTTTAAACAGAGGTGCAGTAGACTGGAAAAGCTCCAAGCAAAGTACTACTACAATGTCTGCTACATAAGCTGAATAACATAGTTGCTTCAGAAGCTGCAATGGAAGCTGTTTGGATTAGGAAGTTTATTTTAGGGCTTGGTATAGTACCAACAATAAACAAACCTATTAAGATGTTTTGCGATAATTCAGCCGCACTTCTTATTGCCAACGAACCGGGGGTTCAGAGGGGCGCCAGACACTACCATAGAAGATACTGTTATGTTCGCGAGTGTATTGAATTGGGTGAAATTAATCTTCTTAAAGTTCACACTGATGACAATCTAGCAGATCCTTTTACGAAGGCTTTACCAAAAGGAAAGCGTACTCAACATGCTAGGAGCATGGGACTTCGTTTAGCTAGTAGTTTCATGTAGATCTGTGTTTAGTGTTTGGATAAGGGATGTTAAGACAATTTTATTAATGATAAAGATAATATGGTATGAAGTTATATTTAATAGTTGTGTCCTATATTTGCATGTTTAATCCGTGAATAATGTTTATTATTCTAAATTAGTCCGTTGTCGACTAACAATATGGGAATATTGTTAAATTAAGACAAATCCGAGTGATTGGTGATATCTTGGATATTAAAGGATGGGTCCGCCAAACTCACATGATATTCATAAGATGAATATTGGACTTCCCCAACTAAAAAGATTATCATTTTATAGATCGGCATCATTAAGTGAATCTTGTAAGTGATTTTGTTTACTAAATCCTTAGACTTGAGATGCAAGTAGGTCTTGCATGTGTGGATTGTTCTTTTTGATTTAGTTCTAGTTATCCTGAATAAGGTAGCTAATAAGGGCAATTTAAGAAGTAATTATAAAGCATGTGACATGACACTTGTTCCTTCAATAGATGAAATATGATGCCACTAGGCCCCTCGTAGGGTTAATCAAATGTATGTGTGGCCGCGCCCAAAAACTCATGTAGATATGTCTCAATGATTTTTGGTAATCTTGATTAATCATATTTACAAGAAACAGAAGTGTTAAATAATGAATTGGCTTGATACATATCCATTTTTAACACGATCTGAAATAAAGTTGATTGAAATACATAAATTTATTTATCCGTACTATATGAAACCACACTCGGATATTTCTGGGAGCATTGACGTGTTGCTAGACGCTTACCAATGTTATTATATTATTTATACATGTCCAAGTGGGAGCTGTTGGAATATGTACATGTAAATTAATATATGTTCGGAAAGTTTATTCGAGCCTACGAGGATGAACGCGTTAATACGTAAAACAATTAATAATAAATATATTAAATGTAAATCAATTTAAGTGAATAAACTAAACGAGCTTAAATATTAATATAAGTAATTAAGGGAGTTTTGTAGGGTCAATAAATATTTTTAAAGAACTACATATTGGATTTATAGAAAAGGAAAGTGTGGGAATTGTTTCTTTATGGACTTAGTCAATTAGTTTCCTTGTCTCCAAGAGGAGGTGAAATTGCCTAACTTGCAAGCTAAGTTGCATGCCTATATAAAGAGATCTAGGGGATCATTATTTAGTGAACTTGAAAACCTAAATCCCTAAATCTCTCTTCACCCTTTTCCTCTCCTTGCTCGATCGAACCAAACAAAACCTTTAGGGTTTTCGTTTCCTTTGTTCGACCAAAACCAAACAACCCTTTAGGGTTTTCGTGTTGATTGATTCAAGACTCGAAGACGTTTGGTTTCCTTTATCACTACTAGTACTAGCATACTTAATTGTTTGCTACGAACGTATTGTGTGTGTTGAAGAAGAGAGATCTACCTTTAGATCTTGGGTGGTATTTATTATTATACACACGCGTATATTCAAGAAGGTGATTCGTTAATTGCTAAAAGGTACACGCTTCTTGATCTCTTTGTTAATTACTTATTCTATACGTGTTTAGCTTTTCCGCTGCGTACTCGTGATTTAATTGGTCAGTAGTTGTTAAAACCCAACAAGCGTCACATCAACTTTCTCTCTCCAACTTTAAAACTCACCACAACTCATTTTACCACTAAAACTCATATTTCATTAAAATACTCACTTTATATAAAATATACCCCACTAAATATCCACACACACTCACAACCAAATAAAATACATTATATATAAAAGAGAGGGGCCACAAAATTAAAACTCACACTTGGTGAGAAACCCACCGAATGCACACAAAAAAGACACAAAGTCACCTAGCAAATTGAAGTCACTTTACAACCGGGGTAACAACTCACGCGTGAGTTTTAACTCACCGCGGTCAGTTACCCCTTATACCGCCCAGCCTTAACAATTATAAACTCGTTATGTTTTCAATCCACCTCATATATGGAACAAGAAAACTTCAAACTAATTGTAATAAGTTCCAACAGGTAGCTATTTTGTCGTGTTCCATCATGCTCTTTGCTATTTTGTTGTGTTCCATCATGCTCTTTAGGATATAGAGAAATACTGATGAATCAGAACAAAATGGAACTGAAGAAAAAACAAAAAATGAAAGAAAAAAAAAGACAGCCGAATGCAACGGACAAAAACACACCTGACCAATAGAGGATAACGACACATTTTTGTACGATCTTTAGTATATAGATGAATTGTTTGAGGGCCCGTTGATTTATACATGGTGGGAAAAACAACAGAATTAGAGAAGATGTGTGTATGTTGAGTCGTTGAGATGTTTGTATGTTAAGATGTGTACAAAGAAAAACATTTTTATTTGATGCATCTTTTTATAGAATATATGCCTAGTAATAATCATGGACATTCGATGAAACCTATTTAAACCAGCCACCCTCCACATCCAACTGCAAATTACATTCCGCAACCCAAACGCTACCCTAACTTACTAGCATGTTCACTCAAGAACCGATCGTTTCTCCATCACCTCCCACCGTTATCCGTTCGAAAGCTAAGAAATTACTTGCGCTTAGAAAACATCCTCCTTACTTGGAGGTAATTTCATTACGTACAACTTTTGTTAAATTCGTTAACATGGTGTTATTTTTTATATTTAATTTGTGGTTTTGATTGTGTTTAGATGGTTAGTTACGCGTTAGTGACGTTGAAAGAACGTGATGGGTCCAGTCAGTATGCGATTGGGAAGTTTATTCAAGACAAGTATAAGGACTTGCCTGTCAACTTTAAGAAAAGGTTGTTGAATCACTTGAAGAAGCTAGTTGCTAGTAACAAGTTAGTTAAGGTCAAAGCTTCCTACAAGCTTCCTTCTACTGCTAAAGCGGTTGCAGCCGCCAAGCCAATGAAAGAAGCAGCTCCGGCTAAGAAGAAACCAACTGCACCTGCAAAAACTAAGGCTATTCCAGCTAAAGCTAAGCCGGCGCCAAAAGCTAATCCGGCTGCTAAAGCTAAGCCCGCTTCAATAGGCCAGCTAAGCCCGTATCCAAAAAGCTAAAGCACATCAGCTAACCAAACCAGCATCCAAGTCCAATTCGCCGGCTAAGGTAGCAAGGACATCGACTAGATGGATGCCGGGGAAGAAAGCTCAAGCTAAAGTGGCTCCAAAGACAAGTGGCAGGCTAATTACTTTGGAGGAAATCATCAAACACTTTGGAGAGCAATTGGAAGAAGCTGCGGGCATCCTTCGTGGTGAGTATATATAATTAATATTCGCTTGTTGATTCTGTCCAGAGGTGCATTATATCATACTTCTTACCTAAAAATAAGTAACGTGGCTGTTCTAATTTAAACAGCAAGCTTTAGATTAAACGAATGGAAAATGTGTTGAATAAAAAATTCATATATGAACATAGCAACTTCATATTTAATCCCTTGTTTCGGATGACGGAATTCATTAGTACGTGCATCGTCCTGGTTAACTGCCATCCTCCTGGTTAGGTTCGAAGTCTTAAAACAGTTCTAAAATCCTCATTTTCACTTTGTACATTGTAAATATAGCTAGCAGAGCTACGTTGAAGCGCCTTTGCGGAGGTTTTGGTGTATCAAGGTGGCCATATGAGACTGATAAAAGTGATACCCTTAACTCGATTTTTAAGGGATCCAATGAACCACATTTTACAACAAATATAACTCATAGTCCTGTCACCTTTAGCAAACATGGTAAGCATAGTTCCACACCTATTCGCCACCAGCAAGTACAAACAATCTGCTATGAACTTTCGCAGCCCGAAACAACCACAGAAACTCAGTGACACTTTTGACTATCAAAGCAACATACGGAAAGGATATGGTAAGGTTTTCATTCAAACTTTCAGATGGATTTATAAAGTTGGAAGAGCAGATTGCTACAAGGTTTCAACTCAAACTAGGTAGCTTTAAGCTCAAATATACAGACACAGAGGGCGATATCATATTGATAGCATGTGACAGTAGCTTAAGTGTATCAGTTGATGATTTTAGACTCTCAGGCGGTCAAACTGTCATAAGACTCGTGGTCTGCCTGCTTGTTTCTTAATTAATCAGATCGCTCAAATCAAGACATCAAATTTGGGGTAATATACAGTAATAAGTTTGTCACACTTACTAGTGACTTTTTACACCAAATTTGGTGTAATATCAAATTAACTTCTATTAATGCTATTAATAACGGGTATCTAAGGGTTTCTGCTGATGTAATTTTGTCGAGGTGTCATGTAACCAATGGATAAAAGTGTCAGTAAATGATGTCATGTTTGTATCTAAAGTTTTCTTTTAAATAAAACAGTGTGTATTTATACTTGGATGCGTATTTTTGCGGTTTTTCTTTTCTAATTAGTTTCTTTGAGGTTGTTCGAATTTATATCAATTCTAGTATCTTATGACCTTATCTCAATTAAGGTTTCAAAATCATTTGAATTCTGAATGATTCTAGGAACTCATTCCATCTGCTTCTTCTTCAACTAGTATCTTCTTTGTCAGTTAATTTTTCTTTAGTTTGATTTTATATTTTCTTAAATGTGTTGCATGTTGCCCGTTTATGAAGATCGGTCCACCTACATCGCAATGTTTTAATATCTTATCAAGCTTAGGTTAGTTGATTCTGATGGATTTCAACAATCACTAGCGTAACAGTGTAACTAATGTCTTTTTTTTGTTGCAGGCTGATAATTATGAGAATTATTCTTGCACCTGAACCCAAACAGCATCCTTGGACTTTCCCATGGGCTCCTTTTTGGTCATCTGCAGTCGGTTGGTCTTGATTTCCCAATATACTTAGGTGAGGTTGCTGTCAGTGTGGAGGCTTTATGTACGAGGAAAAGAGATCAATGGAGTTGGAATCATTGCAAGTTTTTTGATTGATCAGGTTTGTTAGTTCCTAACATTTTGTTAATATTGTGACGTGATTTCTGAAAATATAATGGACAGTTAGTAATGTGGGACATTAAAGGAAGATCAACTGATATTACACCTTATAAAGTCAGTTGCTCTTGCTCCACTCTTAACATTTGCCACTATACTAGAACAGGAGGACAAGGGTGATATGTCATATGTTTGGGATTGTCTTTACTCTATTAATATCGTAACTTTTGAAAGAAAAAAATTTGAAACCCTTAGTTTTTTAAAACCATACAACAACAACAACAACGATACCCAATCCCGCCCGGGCAGGGTATGGGAGAGGTGAAATGTAGACAGATCATACCCCTACCCTAGGAAAACCCACGGGTAAGGAGACTGCTTCCAGGTAGACCTCCGGCTAAAAAAATGGAAAGAAAGCGGTAGGATGCCAAAAACGATTATTTTTTCTCTATTTTTTCTCACACGGGCATGCACGCCACACACACGCACACACCCCCACGAAACACGCACGCACCCACCCACACACACATAAAATTATTATTATTTATTTGATTTGATTTTTATTTTTTTTACTTTTTATTTTATTTTTTTATTTTTTTTGGAAAGCAAGATAAAGAAAGGATACAAAGCAGGGAAGACGAAGAAGCAAGAAACAAAATATAACACCAACACAAGATAAGGCAAGAAGAACACATAAAACACATAGGAAAAACAAGAACAACATGCATGAGACTCACACGAGAAGGCAAACAAAAGCAAGAGAGCACATAAAGCCGCAAAGCCCATACATAGAAGCTAAAGCCTAGCAAAAGGAAAGGGACGGAGCCTAATGCACCTACCGAGCACGAAAAGCAAAAACCAGAGGGCACGGCCTACAAGCTAACTACGCAAGGCAAAGGAGACCCAAAACATGCAAAAGTACAAAGGGAGCAAAAGGCGCAAAACGAGAAAAGCACACAACCGGGCAAGAAAAGCAGAGCAAACAGAAAGCAAAAAAAACCAAAATAAGCAAAAAAAAACAAAGAAAAACAGGGGAAGCTTAAAGCCACAACACACACCCTATAACGTAAAAGAAAAGCAAAAAGGGAAGCCAAACTCCACTAAACATACCAACTAACCCCTAACCTAATACAAGCCCTCCACACAACCGTATCATAAGCAAAAGAGCATGAAAGGACCAAAACAAGCCAGAGAAGCCAAAGACACAAAGCACGAAAGCAAAGAAGACAAGACGAGAAACAACCCAAGCATCAAAAGAAACAAAAAAGCAAACCACACACAGCATCAATCAAACACGCAAAAAACCACGAAGAGCAGAACAAGCAAAACGAGGGGGCAGAACACCAAGGCAAGAAACAACAGAAAGGCATACAGGAACAAGAAAAGTAAGAGAAAAGACAAACTCTACCCTAACACCTACCCACATAATCTAATTCTAGCTCTCCAATCGTTCCTATCAAAGGTCATGTCCACGGACAAGCGAAGCTCCTTCAAGTCCTGCTTTACTCTATCCTCCCACCTAAGTTTTGGTCTGCCCCTTCTCCTCAAGTCGTCGACAACCAACGCTTCCACTCTCCTAACTGGTGCTGACTGTGGTCTTCTCCTGACATGTCCGAACCATCTCAACCGTCCTTCCCTCATCTTGTTGATGATATTCTCGACCTCAAGTTCCGCTCTATAGACCCCATTTGGGATCATGTCCGACAATGTTCTACCACAAGTCCACCTAAGCATTCTCAATTCAGCCACTTCCACCCTATTGGCAAGGGTTTTCGTAATTGCTTTTGTATGCCTTCTCGTGTGAGTCTCATGCATGTTGTACTTGTTTTTCCTATGTGTTTTATGTGTTCTTCTTGCCTTATCTTGTGTTGGAGTTATATTTTGTTTCTTGCTTCTTCGTCTTCCCTGCTTTGTATCCTTTCTTTATCTTGCTTTCCAAAAAAAAGTAAAAAAAATAAATAAATAATAATAATTTTTTGTGTGTGTGGGTGGGTGCGTGCGTGTTTCGTGGGGGTATGTGCGTGTGTGTGTGTGGCGTGCATGCCCGTGTGAGAAAAAATAGAGAAAAAATAATCGTTTTTGGCATCCCACCGCTTTCTTTCCCTTTTCTTAGCCGGAGGTCTACCTGGAAGCAGTCTCCTTACCCGTGGGTTTTCCTAGGGTAGGGGTATGATCTGTCTACATTTCACCTCCCCCATACCCTGCCCGGGCGGGATTGGGTATCGTTGTTGTTGTTGTTATATAAATCAATAATATCATAGTTAAGTATATCAACACCTGCAAATTACATTTACTCGCATGTCTCCCACCGTTATCCATTCGAAAGCTAAGAAATCACTTGCGCTTAGAAAACATCCTCCTTACTTGGAGGTAATTTCATTATGTACGTACAACTTTTGTTAAATTCGTTAAAACGCTAATTAATTTGTGATTTTAAATGTGTTTAGATGGTTAATGACGCGTTAGTGACGTTGAAGTAACGTAACGGATCAAGTCATTATGCAATTGGGAAGTTTATTGAAGACAAGTATAATGACATGCTTGTCAACTTTAAGAAAATATTGTTGATTCAGTTGAAGAAGCTAGTTGATAGTGACAAGTTGGTTAAGGTCAAAGCTTCTTTTAAGCTTCCTTCTACTGCTAAGCCAAAGCCAAAAGCACCCGCCAAGGGCAAGCCAACTGCAAAACCTAAAACAGCTCCAGCTTCCAATGTGATTTTTCTAAGAAAATATGGTTAGAAATGAAGACGCTATACAATGCTGTGATGATGTTTGATGATTGGAGTAGCATTATTCAAGAAATGAGTGGTGGTCAAAATAATAATAGCATCAATAGCATCCTCGGAAGACTTGTTATTGCTGCAACAGTTTATTATGTATGAGGAGAGGAACTGTAGAATTTTTCAGAATAAAGAAGTTCAAGAGGAGATTGTGAGGAAAGCTATTGATATGATCCTGTATATTATTATTAATTAATTAGTTTATTTAGTTTCCTTTTATTGCATTATCTTATGGACCAAGTTAAGTATAGGGCAACTTTTATTATAAATAGGACATTAGGGTTGTATTCTTATTATGTTGAATGAATATGAAGTATTGATTTGTTAATCAATTGGAGGTCGGTTTATCTCATTAATATAAACCATCGGGGGCCGGTTTATCCCATTAACATAAACCATCTATCTTGTTTATTTTCTTATCTTTATTCTATAAATGGATCTGAGTCCGTATCAAACTTTAAAGAACATATGAAGACTTTAAACTGTCAGTATCGAATGTAAAAATAAATGTCTGCTGTGATTAGAATTGGTGATATATGGAATGTCAAGATGAATATGCAGGGATGATAAAAAGGCAATATATGGGTCAGTTTAAGGTGTATGGGATCTGTTGGTGTATGGGAGGCATAGAGATGGTTGGGTCTCAGAGGTATAGGGTGATGCCTATTATGGATGCCAACTGTTGGCCTTTCTGTGAGGTGGCTGCTACAGAAGGGTATAACAGTTGCCTTCATAAAGGAAATGTAACCCTTTCATATCAAGACCTATACACAAATGAGGCCTTTCATAGATTCCAAATTTCATGTTTCTACTGTGAGGTGGCTACTGCAGTGAGGAACATTTATTCTCCCTTTATCTGGAAAGTATTTGGTGTATTTTGTCTTAAACAGCCATGAGGCCAATTAGCTTTTGTAGCTATCCTTTCTAAACAGGAGATGGCTTAAGTTGTATAAGATTGTTATAGGAAATGTAAATGGTGTTGGAGAATAGTGTGAAGTTTGAGATGGTATTCAGTTTATGGCTAGTCTATATTAGTTCTAGTTTCTGTATTGGTTGTTAAAGGATCTTAAGAATGTTCTGATCCTTCTTTGAATACCTTGTAATAGTTATAGTTTTATGATTAACATATACTTTAACAATTTCAACAAAAAAAAACCATTGCTAAAAACTAAACCATTTTGCTAAGAGTAAGCAGGCAGCAACGCAAAAACCAGCAGCAAAGACGTTTTACTTAGCTCTGGCAAGAGAGAAACCAGGCTCTAAACCCAAGGCCCAAAGCAGGTTCAGCTAAGGCGGCTGCTAAACCTAACCCGACTCCAAAGGCTATGCCGGCTGCGAATAATTCCTACAAACCAGCTAGACAAAGGAAGAGGAGTGCAAGGTTAATTACTATGGAGGAAATCAGCAGACACTACGGGAAGTCATTTGAAGAAGCTGCGGATATCCTTAGTGGTAAGTGCAATATAGTACTAGTAACTTGTTGCTAATGCCTGAAGGTGGAAATTTTGACCTCTTCACCTATGTTATAAATGGTTCAATTTGGGTTATGCTAAATATTAATCTGCTAACTAGATTTTGAGTGAAATGGATACAGGTAAAATAAAAAATCATTAATGAAAAAAAAATAATTTTTGTTTTTAGTTTTGCCTAGTGACAAGGGCTGAGATGTTTTACAAGGCCTAAGACTTGTTGAAAATTACACGCTTAAGCAAAAACCACAACTATAATATTAATTATAAAAAATATGACACACGATTTAACGTGGCAAATCCAATAGGGTAAACAACCACGGGCAAGAAAATATATTTTTCACTATGATGGCGAAATTAAAAATGCACGTCCTCTAAATGTACAAGAATAATATCATTAACTTTTGTAAATAGAAGATATACATCAATTCTCTAATAGCCTCAAATACTACTGGGAGAAATAAAAGAAAGACACTAAACACACTATGTGTTTGTGTGAAGATGGGATGAGATACCATGCAAGTGCCTTTGCCTTTTATAGACACATCTTTGGAGCCAACTAAGAATGAAGAGCCAAAAGCCATTTATCAAAGAGCCACATATCCCAGAAGCCACATATCTCAAAGAGCCAATTGCCCTTTATTATTTTAACAATCTCCCACTTGAAGATTCGATTGAAGCTAAATCAATCTTTACAACGTTATCCTTCCTTGCACTTTCATGTTGCTTACGTTTTTGTTAGGCCGCATGAGGATCGGCACCATATAAACTTGTCACCATTAATTGCTTTCGTTAGGTAATATGCCACGTTATCATCAGTATGAATCTTCTACATATCCACGGATCCTTCTTCCACTTTCTCATGAACGAAGTGATACTAAACTCGTATATGATTTGTCTTTGAATGAAATGTTGGATTCCTTGCAAGATACAAGGCACTCTGGTTGTCACAAAATAGAGTAATTTTCTCTTGTTTGTATTCGATCTCTTCCAACAACATCTTCAACCATACTGCTTCTTTGCTAGCTTGAGCAGCTGCAACATATTCTGCTTCTGTTGTTGACATCGCCATAACTGACTGCAGTTTTGAAACCCAGCTTACTGTTCCGCCAGAAAGTGTAAACACATACCCGGTGGTTGATTTACTTCCGTCAAGATCACCTGCGTAATCAGAATCAACATATCCTGTGACAATTAGGTCTGAATCCCCAAAACATAATGCAACATCTGAGGTTCCTTTAATGTATCTAAGGATCCTTTTCACAGCTTCCCAACGCCCTCTACCAGGTTCCACCATGTACCGACTCACTACTCCCACTACATATGCAATGTCTGGTCTTGTACAAATCATCGCGAACGTTAAACTTCCCACTGCTGATGCATATGGTACTCAAGACATCTTCATCCTCTCTTTTTCACTGCTAGGACTCATCTTGGAGGATAACTTGACATCAGTAGGGAACGGGGTTAATATCGGCTTACAATCTTGCATATTGAACCTTTGTAAGATTTTCTTCACATAACTCTTTTGTAAAAGCCAAATTTTCCTACTAACTCTATCTCGGTGAACTTACATCCCTAGAATCTTGATTGCGGGTCCAAGGTCTTTCATCTCGAATTCCTAGCCAGTTGACCTTCGATTTATTGATGCGATCTTTGTTGGCCCTACTACCCCCATGTCATCAAACAATATAACAGCAAAGATAAAATCATTATTTCCAAACCTCTTGAAATATGCACAAGGGTCTGCATGTAGTCTGTTATATTCAAGGATCCTGATGAAAGAATCAAATCTCTTGTACCAACACCGTGGCACCTGCTTTAAGCCGTACAGAGATTTGTTTAACCTGCAAACCAAGTTCTCTTTTCCTTTTTGTTTAAAACCTTCTGTTGGAAGCAGTAAATTCATCTCAGATTTCCACGAAGAAATCAGTTTTTCACATCTAGCTGCTCTAGATTTATAAAATCATACGTAGCACACATTGCCAGAACTACCCGAACAGTTGTCATTCGGACCACAGGGGAAAATATCTCGTTGAAATTGATTCCCTTTTTCTGAGCATATCCTTTCACCACCAGTCTTGCATGATACCTCTCCACCTGATCATCACCGTTTCTCTTGATCTTATACACCCATTTGTTTCCAATGGGTTTTCTACCTCCTGGTAGTGGCACCAATTCCACGTTTGTACTTATGAAGAGCTTTCAATTTTCATCTTGCATAAGCTACCTCCAGAATGACGCATCTGGATTATTCAGTGCTTCTTGGAGAGTTGATGGCTCTCTCTCCTCTGTAAGAAGACAATATGCAACGTTGCTCTCCATAACATAATTTGAGTGCCACCCTGGACGACTTCTTTCACGATTAAGAGTACGGGTTGCTGGAGCTTGAGACTCATTTGTCTCATTCACCTCGTGCTGAGGTGCAGCTTTAAAAGAATCATTCGACTGAAATTCATTTTCCATCTGTATTGATGTAGTTTCCCTTGTAGTGCTATCACTTTCTTCATTTTCTTGAATTTTGTCTTCCATAAAGACAACATCTCTACTGACGACTACTTTGTGGGCAGTGGGGTCCCACAAGCGATACCCCTTTACTCCATCAGCGTACCCCAAGAACAAGCATTTTCTGGATTTTGGATCCGGCTTTGTAGTTTCTTGGGAATTGTACATCACGTACACAAGACTTCCAAATATATGAAGGTCTGAATAGTTGACTGGCTTTCCCGTCTATATCTCTATCGGTGTCTTCAACTCAACTGCATTTGAAGGTGAATGATTTATCACATAACAGGTGGTATTAACTGCTTCCGCCCAGAACGATTTTCCCAAGCTTGCAGTTGCCAACATTGCTCTTGCTCTTTCTAACAAGGTTCTGTTCATCCGCTCTGCCACTCCATTCTGTTGAGGAGTGTATGCCGTTGTGAACTGCCTTTTGATTCCTTCTTGCCTGCAAAAGGTTTCAAATTCATCACCAGTGTATTCACCTCCATTATCCGTCCTTAAACACTTGATCTTCTTTCCAGAATCAAGTTCAACTCGCGCTTTGTAAACTTTAAAAACTTCAAACACATCAGACTTCTTCTTGATTGGGTACACCCAACATCTCCTGGAATAGTCATCAATGAAGGATACAAAGTACTTTGATCCTCCTAGGGATAAAGCTGGTGCTTGCCACACATCAGAGTGAACCAATTCTAGAACATAGACACTTCAGAATTTTGGATGACTTGAACCATCAGGCGATGCTTGCTGCTGATAACAACAATGTCAATAGAAAGGTAAAAAAAACCTTTGTGAGGCCATGAAGTAGCTTCTTTCACAAAGAATCTTCATTTCCTTGTATCAGACATATGTCCAAGGCTTCTTATGACATGATATTGCAACTCTATGACTAGACTATGAGAAGCAACAATGCTCCGCCTCCTCTATTATCTCTCCTTGTCAGCTGTATAAAGTTTGCATCCGCCATTTTCACTTCTCATAAGAACAAGTTCGCCTTTTCTAATTTCATAACTGTTTTGTATTTCCAACTACAACCAAGACACCAATTGTCCTAAAGACAGTAAATTCCTATTTCAAGCCCATCTCATGTGTCGCACATTTCGAGAATAGTACAACCGTACCATCATGCATTTTCACCATGATATGCTGCTGTGATTAGAATTGGTGATATATGGAATGTCAAGATGAATATGCAGGGATGATAAAAAGGCAATATATGGGTCAGTTTAAGGTGTATGGGATCTGTTGGTGTATGGGAGGCATAGAGATGGTTGGGTCTCAGAGGTATAGGGTGATGCCTATTATGGATGCCAACTGTTGGCCTTTCTGTGAGGTGGCTGCTGCAGAAGGGTATAACAGTTGCCTTCATAAAGGAAATGTAACCCTTTCATATCAAGACCTATACACAAATGAGGCCTTTCATAGATGCCAAATTTCATGTTTCTACTGTGAGGTGGCTACTGCAGTGAGGAACATTTATTCTCCTTCATGAGGGAATTGTAGTTTGTGTATTTGGTCTTAAACAGCCATGAGGCCTATTAGCTTTTGTAGCTTATGCTGTTCTAATCTGGAATGGCTTAAGTTGTATAAGAGTTGTTATAGGAAATGTAGTGGCTGTTGGAGAATATGTGAAGTTTGAGATGGTATTCAGTTTATGGCTAGTCTATATTAGTTCTAGTTCCTGTATTGGTTGTTAAAGGATCTTGAGAATGTTCTGATCCTTCTTTGAATACCTTGTAATAGTTATAGTTTTATGATTAATATATACTTCACATTTTCAACAAAAAAAAACCTGTTGCAAAAACTAAACCAGTTGCTAAGAGTAAGCTGGCTGCAAAGCTAAACCAGCAGCAAAGACGGTTACGTTAGCTCTGGCAAAGAAGAAACCAGCTGCTAAACCTAAGGCCAAAGCAGGTTCAGCTAAGGCGGCTGCTAAACCTAACCCGACTCCAAAGGCTATGCCGGCTGCGAATAATTCCAACAAACCAGCTAGACAAAGGAAGAGGAGTGCAAGGTTAATTACTATGGAGGAAATCAGCAGACACTACGGGAAGTCATTTGAGGAAGCTGCGGATATCCTTGGTGGTAAGTACAATATAGTACTAGTAACTTGTTGCTAATGCCTGAAGGTGGAAATTTTGACCTTTTCACCTATGTTATAAATGGTTCAATTTGGGTTATGCTAAATATTAAACTGGCTAACTAGATTTGAGTGAAATGGATACAGGTTAAATAAAAATATCTTATGAACTTTCTGCCTAATGACGAGGGCTCAGATGTTTTACTAGGCCTAAGACTTGTTGAGAAAAGTGACACCGGACTGAAGCAAAACCACAACTATCATATGAAATGAATAAAAAGATGACACACAGATTTAACGTGGAAAATCCCAATAGGGTAAAAACCACGGGCAAGAAAAGATACGTTTCACTATGATGGAAATTAGAAATTGCACCGTCTCTCTATTGTACAAGAATAAATCCTTATCTCTTGTAAATAGAAGATATACACCAATTCTCTAATGGCCTCAAATACTACTTGGAGAAATAAAAGAAAGACACTAAACACACTATGTGTTTGTGTGAAGATGGGATGAGATACCAGGCAAGTGCCTTTGCCTTTTATAGGCACATCTTTGGAGCCAACTAAGAATGAAGAGCCAAAAGCCATTTATCAAAGAGCCACATATCCCAGAAGCCACATATCTCAAAGAGCCAATTGCCCTTTATTATTTTAACAATCTCCCACTTGAAGATTCGATTGAAGCTAAATCAATCTTCACAACGTTATCCTTCCTTGCACTTTCATGTTGCTTACGTTTTTGTTAGGCCGCATGAGGATCGGCACCATATAAACTTGTCACCATTGATTGCTTTCGTTAGGTAATCTGCCACGTTATCATCAGTATGAATCTTCTGCATATCCACGGTTCCTTCTTCCACTTTCTCACGAACGAAGTGATACTGAACTCGTATATGCTTTGTCTTTGAATGAAATGTTGGATTCCTTGCAAGATACAAGGCACTCTGGTTGTCACAAAATAGAGTAATTTTCTCTTGTTTGTATCCGAGCTCTTCCAACAACATCTTCAACCATACTGCTTCTTTGCTGGCTTGAGCAGCTGCAACATATTCTGCTTCTGTTGTTGACATCGCCACAACTGACTGCAGTTTTGAAACCCAGCTTACTGTTCCGCCAGAAAGTGTAAACACATACCCGGTGGTTGATTTACTTCCGTCAAGATCACCTGCGTAATCAGAATCAACATATCCTGTGACAATTAGGTCCGAATCCCCAAAACATAATGCAACATCTGAGGTTCCTTTGATGTATCTAAGGATCCTCTTCACAGCTTCCCAATGCCCTCTACCAGGTTCCGCCATGTACCGACTCACTACTCCCACTGCATGTGCAATGTCTGGTCTTGTACAAATCATCGCGAACATTAAACTTCCCACTGCTGATGCATACGGTACTCGAGACATCTCCATCCTCTCTTTTTCACTGCTAGGACTCATCTTGGAGGATAACTTGACATCAGTAGGAAACGGGGTTAATATCGGCTTACAATCTTGCATATTGAACCTTTGCAAGATTTTCTTCACATAACTCTTCTGTGAAAGCCAAATTTTCCTACTTACTCTATCTCGGTGAATTTGCATCCCCAAAATCTTGTTTGCGGGTCCAAGGTCTTTCATCTCGAATTCTCTAGCCAGTTGAGCCTTCAATTTATTGATGCGATTTTTGTTGGGGCTGCTACCAACATGTCGTCAACATATAATAGAAAAATGATAAAATCATTATTATTTCCAAACCTCTTGAAATATGCACAAGGATCTGCAAGTAGTCTGTTATATTCAAGGCTCCTGATGAAAGAATCAAATCTCTTGTACCAACACTGTGGCGCCTGCTTTATGCCGTACAGAGATTTGTTTAACCTGCAAACCAAGTTCTCTTTTCCTTTTTGTTTAAAACCTTCTGGTTGGAGTATGTAAATTTCTTCTTGAAGATTTCCATGAAGAAATGCAGTTTTCACATCTAGTTGCTCTAGATGTAAATCATACGTAGCACACATTGCCAGAACTACCCGAACAGTTGTCATTCGGACCACAGGGGAAAATATCTCGTTCAAATTGATTCCCTCTTTCTGAGCATATCCTTTGACCACCAGTCTTGCATGATACCTCTCCACCTGATCATCACCATTTCTCCTGGTAGTGGCACCAATTCCCATGTTTTGTTCTTATGAAGAGCTTCAATTTCTTCTTTTATAGCTTCCTTTCAGAGCGATGCATCTGGATTATTCAGTGCTTCTTGAAAATTTAACGGCTATCCCTCCTTTGTAAGAAGACAATATGCAACGTTACTCTCCATAAGGTAATCTGATTGCCACACTGGACGTTTTCTTTCATGATCACTAGTAAAGAGACCTCCAGTTCATGCACCTACGATTATGCGAAAACATACAGATAAAAAGAACAGCACAGAAAAACATAAAAAACAAAACTTAAGTGTAAAGGTAGGTACTCGATCTACAAGTTTATCATTCTGAGACTTAACAAAAGTAACCAGAGTATCCAAATCAGCAACCTCACGTTCCCTAACCGCAACTGAAGCTGCAAGATCAGTCACCTTCACGCCAGATCATTCTTCTCCTTCTCAAGGGTGGTATTACGCTCCTGCAAAGCTTTCATTTCATCCTGAAGGGATTTCTCACTGCTTCAAACTTTATAAGTTCAGCTCGGAGCGAATGGCTCCTGCGGCTTTCGCTTCACTTAAGCCAACAACTGTCCCTTCAGTTTCTCAATGTTCCTTCCTTGACTTTAGCTAGTTTCGCCTGCCTCATCTATAACTGACTTCAATATCCTCTTCTCTTTAATGTTGTACTCAGCACGCATTCCTACTTCAGCACTCAAAGACATCTGACGAGCAGCTCCAACGTTAAACTCAGTAAACAGCTGGTCATGCTCCATTCTACGGACAGACGCAAAAAACTTAGGAGGAGCAAACTCATTAACCATCTCACGACAAACGCGACCATCGTCAAGACAAGACGCATTAGTCACATTACCCGGCCACGGAAGTACGTTTTTCGTCCGCCGTAAGTCGAATGCCATATTCGCATTACCCGGCCACGAAAGTACGTTTTTCGTCCCGCGTAAGTCGAATGACATATTCGCATTACCCGGCCACGGAAGTACGTCTTCCGTCGGCCGTAAGTCGAATGCCATATTCGCATTACCCGGCACACGAAGTAGCCTTTCCGTCGGACGTATAAGTCGATTGCATATTCGCAAGTACCGGCACGGAAGTAGTCTTCCGTCTTTGGCTATAAGTCAGAATGCATATTCGCATTACCCGGCCACGAAAGTACGTCTTTTAGTCTAGTAACCGCGACGGTAAGAGTAGTCCTTTTAGTCTAGTAACCGCGGCTACGACCACGCTTACTAGACTGGGGGGACGAATTTGCACATATATTTATTTCTAATGCAAAAAACCTAAAAGTTCTCATTCTTATTTTAATGGGGATTACTTGGCTATAATTATTGTAGCTAGCTGGCTACAATCCCCCTCACAAAATACACAAGAAATGACTCAGGGACCCACACAGAGGACTCACGGACCCACTTTCAGACACAGAGGACCCACAATTTTAGCACAAAATGTAGTCAAATTAGCTACAATAAATTGTAGCTAATATATCCCCTATTTTAATACTAATGGAAATTAAAACTTAGTTAGCATATTAATTATTCCGTAAATAATATATACCTTTCGAGTTCACTGCATATGGATTTACAAAACGGTCAGGTTGTAAACTTAGCACTAAAAAATCAATCTATATTTGAATTTTTGACATCACATTAAGTAATATATAATTGTAAGACATACAACAATATAATTGTAATCCACAATCTATACATTAACATATGGATTAACAAAGTTTGATTCTTCATGACCGAATCCAAGAAAATCATTTGAGTACTTCTTCTCCTGTACTTCCCTTTACCTCAAAAAATTTATCCCCGAGGGGTCAGTGTAAAAAATGACACAAATAGCTTAAAACAAATGAAAGAAACACGTTTAATAGTATATTGGTTGACAATATCGAAGATGTGATAACGTACTTGATACTTCGTGTAACATTCCGTATTTTCAGGTCATTTACGACGTCATCTATTTTACTAATTATTTTTTTTTCTCGCACGCGTTTACTTTAATTCTTATTATATAGTTAAATCGCGTAAGCTATAAATTATCAATTAGCGTAAACGGACACCAAACAAATTAAAATTTTCGTCAAGCGAGCAATATATTATTTTTATGAAAGTAATAATCAACTTTTTATATTTTATTTTTATTGGTTACGTAAAATAATTACGTTTCGCAATTAAATACATTTAGGCATACCCGGAAGCACCAAAACTTTTCTACGCTTCAACAAATACCCACAATTGTACCCAATACCCAAAAATTTCAAAATATCTTATGTATATACATGTATGTGGCCGACTAGGGATAAGAACACAAAGCTATTACTAGTTTGAAAAACGCATTCCTTAAATTCATGAGATGTTCTCATCTTTTAAGAACCAAGACCCATTTTTTTCAAGTATTGACCAAGACTTCCCATGAATCCCTTATCTTGTATTGGACCTTTTATAAACAATCTTTGACTAGTCTTCTAAATATATAAAGGTAACAACTAGTAACTAGAACACACACTTGCATTTTCTTAGCAAATTTTTCACACAATTCTCTCCTTATACCCCCTCCTAGCCACGACAACATCCAAACCCACACCAAATCCATACATAATTTTATTTACAACAATTACACACATTCCTACATCATATCTAAGACCTACTATGAAGATTTAAAGGCTTGGTTAAGTCTTTACAAGTGTTGAGCAAGAAAAATGGAAGATTAGGATTTAGGGTTTCAAGATCTTGAAAGCTTGGGTTTATAATCTAAACAAGGGTTTAGATTGTGTTGGTTACCATATTACCTCACTCTAAGGTCATCTAAAACTCTTTATGTCTTTAC
>BQNB010042351.1:0-41685 GCA_026074375.1 Tanacetum coccineum | reverse complement strand
CTAAAGAAATCTTTAAGCCCTAGTAATTTCTGTTTGAACTGACAGAGGCACTGAGTTCTTAAACAAGACACTTAATGCATTCTTTAAAGAAGAAGGAATTGAGCATCAAACTTCTACTCCTCGAACACCTGAACAGAATGGTGTTTTCGGAAGATGAAACCGTACTCTTGTTGAGGCTGCTCGAACGATGCTCTCAGCTTCTAAACATCCTGTGTTCTTTTGGGCTGAAGCAATTGCAACCACATGCTATACTCAAAACAGATCTATCATCATTCCAACACATGAGAAAATTATATATCACATCATCAATGACAGGAAACCTTCAATTAAGCACCTTCATACTTTTGGTTGCACTTGTTACCTAACTAGAGATGGTGAAAATTTGGATAAGATGAAAGAAAAAGGGGATCCATGCATTTTGGTAGGATACTCCACTCAGTCAAAAGGATATCGTGTTTACAACAAGAGAACAAGATTAATAGTTGAATCCATACATCTCCAATTTGATGAGATCAAAGAGATGTCTGAGACGTCTGTTGCTAATGACACTTCAGGCCTCGTTCCTCAACGACAAAAGGCGTCAGATTATGACAACTCTGACCCCGTCCCTCAACTACAAAATGTTTCTCCTTTAGCAGATACAACAGCTCTATCACAACAAGAGTTGGATCTTCTTTTTGGTCCTTTGTACGATGAATTTTTCAATGCGGGTACATCACGTGTCAACAAGTCTTCATCTCCCATCGATAATTCTACTCAAAAAGACACGCTACCTTCAACGAATATTCACCCTACATCAGAACCATCAACTCCTACAAATGTTCATGCTAAGGAAAACAACGATGATAAAGCAGAATTTACCAATCCTTTCTGCACACCGGTACAAGAAGCTGTTGAGTCTTCCTCACGCAGTTTTGGTAATTCAAATATGCATGCCTTTAATCAACTACAAGATTCTGAATACCGATGGACAAAAGATCATCCGTTAACTTAAGTGAGTGGAAATCCATCCAAGCCAGTGCAAACAAGAAGACAACTTGCAACTGATCCTGAAATGTGTATGTTCGCACTCACTGTGAGTATTGTTAAACCAAAAACCATTAAGGAGGCAATGGCTAATTCTACATGGATAGAAGCAATGCAGGAAGAGCTTCATCAATTTGACAGACTCTAAGTCTGGGAACTCGTTGACAAACCCTTTGGCAAGAACGTAATCAAGCTAAAGTGGTTATGGAAAAACAAAAAGGATGAAGACCAAACTGTAATTCACAACAAAGCACGACTTGTAGCTAAAGGTTATGCTCAGGAAGATGGTATTGATTTCGAAGAGTCATTTGCTCCAGTTGCTCGCTTGGAAGCTGTTCGGATTTTCGTCGCATATGATGCACACAAGTCTTTTCCAATTTATCAGATGGACGTGAAAACGACATTTCTTAATGGTCCACTGAAGGAGGAGGTTTATGTTACACAAACAGACGGGTTCGTTGATCCTGATCATCCAGAAAAGGTTTACCTTCTAAGGAAAGCTCTATATGGATTAAAACAAGCTCTAAGAGCTTGGTATGATGAACTCTCAAATTTCCTGATATCCAAAAGTTTTACTAAAGGTACCATTGACCCGACCCTATTCACGATAAGATACGGGGATGACATTCTACTTGTGCAAATTTACGTTGATGACATTATTTTTGGGTCAACAAACCCTAAATTTTCTAAACGATTTGAAAAATTAATGCATAGTCGATTTGAGATGTCCTTAATGGGGGAAATGAAATTATTTTTAGGACTTTAGATCCACCAATCCCTACCCGGTATCTTTATCTATCAGGCCAAGTACGCTTTAGAAATACTTAAAAAACATGGTATGGAAAAAGGACAAAGCATTGGTACACCAATGGCTACGAAACCTAAATTAGATGCAGACTTGAGTGGTGAACCCGTAGACCAAACTGACTACCTACCGTAGAAAATTCAGGTCTCTCATGTACCTTATATACCCCCCCCCCTCCCTGACATCTAGCTAGACCAGACATAGTGCATGAATGTATGTTATTGTGCACATTATCAAGCACAACCGACTGAAAAAAACTCAAAGAGGTTAAAAGAATCTTTCGATTTACTTAAGAGGTTACAGTCACATGGGGACTTGGTAATCAGAAGGGTTCTGGCTTTGAACTAACAGCTTTTTCAGATGCCGATCATGCCGGTTGTGTTGATACTCGCAAAAGCACTTCTAGAGGAACACAGTTCCTAGGTGATAAGCTAGTCAACTAGATGTCAAAGAAGCAGGACTGTACTGCAATGTCATCCGCTGAGGCTGAATACATGGCGTTATCTGTAAGTTGTGCTCAAGTAATGTGGATGCGGACACAGCTTCAAGATTATGGCTTCAACTATAACAAAATACCGTTGTATTGCGACTCTTAGTCAGCCATAGCAATATCATGCAACCCCGTGCAGCACTCCCATACCAAGCACATCCATACTCGGTATCATTTCATCAAAGAACAGGTTGAAAACGGTATAATTGAATTGTACTTTGTCAGAACTGAATACCAATTGGCTGACATGTTTACTAAAGCCCTTCCCGAAGAAAGGTTTTAGTATCTCGTCAGACGAATTGGTATGAGATGTTTGACTCCAGCAGAACTGGAGGTTCTGACAAATGAATCTGCTTGATGCCTCATTAAACATCAACATGTACATATTTTTGAAAAAAGAAGAATACAACAATATAAAATTTCAAAAAGAAAATACAAAATCAAAAAAAAATCAGAAAATGTTTCAAAAAATATTCTTCTCGACATGTCTCTTGGAATCGATAACATTTACGTACCTAGAAATGTTGATTAATATCGACACGGGCGTGTAAATGAAGTTCGAACAGGAGTTTCAAATGCTTTCAAAACATGTCATTTCTAATTCTTCTTGATGGCTTATGTGCAAATATCAGTACGTAACCCGGACTTCAAATAAAGGAAAGTTTATCTATAAAGATAACTTATCCTAACAAAAGTGAAATTCAACTTTTCTCTGTTCTTGAGCTGTTCTTACAGAATTTCAAGTTTTAGCTCAATGAAAAATGATAGTGACGCATAAGTGCGCTTACCCTTAGAGTTGGAAGAGAAGTCTTCTAACATGATGTTTTTCAAAATGTTGAACACAATTTTTCAAGGAATTTCTATGACGATAATAATCTTTCAATAAATTGTGTGTTTAACACTCCATCTTTCAAGGGGGAGTTTTTCGAAAAAACAACTTTTAATGTGTTTGGATGCATCATCTCATCGACCAGTCTTATGGTATTAAACCATTCCAAAAAGTCTCTTATAACAACAAGATAATAATGACAATTCAATAGAATGATAGTTATAAGATGACTAAGTGTTCAACCTCAATTTTATATTCATTTTACAACTTGGTATCATTTTATTGGTGTTAAACATATGTAAAATTGAGGGGGAGCAAGATGAAACAGTTCCAAATAAATCATGCTAAGCTTCAACATTTTTCCCCCATGGCCTTTTCAAGACAAATTTTAATCACACAGTATTTCAAAAACTAAGTGACTTAGAATTTAAAATAAGGGGAGAAATGTAATTAAAATGTGATCTAAAAGACTCAATAGTTGCTATTCGGAAACGGAAACAAAAAAAAATAAAATAACAGGTTTTATGGTTCAATCTTATACCCAACAATTCTTAATTCACGTGATTTCTGGAAGTCATAAGGTGGGTTAGGTTAGGAATCAGGTCCTATGATCCAACCAGAACAGGAGGAATTCTACCAAGGACCTCCATAGTTAGAAATTGCAGTCCTTAAGAAGGATTAGATGATGAATGTGTAAAGGGAAAAATGCGACTAAGACGGAGTTAACAATGGGAACAATCACAAACAAGGTGTTGTAATGAACGTCTTGGATAAGATTAGGGGTTGTAAGAATATTAAAAGATTTGTATGGATAAAGGGTCTCAAATTGAAAGTAGCCTCCCACACAACATAGGGCAGAAACGGGTCAATACATATGCTGTCAGAATCACAATGTTGATTGCTGACATTGAAGACGACATCATGGACCCAGTGATGCAATGCACAACACTTCCCCTGCCATTCAGGTTTCTCTCTAATGATACTTGTTCATTTGTCACGAAGTACACACTGACTTCTAATTGACTTTCTCACACGAGTAGTTAATATTAATGGTTGGAAGTCTGCTTTTGCCTTTGATTACTAAAAAACAAAAATGCACTATTAAAGTATAGAGCAAGAGATCATCAATTATATCTCATTAGGGACACATTCCATGACTAACTCTTGTTGCACTTCTTTAAGTTCACAAGTGTTGACAAGAGTTCATACGCATTTATCCTTGTTGATTATGCCTCGAACATTCAGAGTGATACTCTTTAGTATTCACAATGATGAATGAAATCCTTTCCAGTGTCAACATCAAACAGCACTGCGGTAGGTGACTTGCGAGATTCTATATGAATCAAGATTGTGTCAACTGGATATCGATAATGGTCCAGTAAATGAATTGATGCCATAATCAGATAAGATAGTAACTATCTGATTCACTCTTACCGTGTTGTCTGCTTTGAGACGTTTTGGTATTAAGAACAAGCAAGTACGGTGAATCTAATGTATACGCGTTAGAGGATCTAACACTTTGAGCTGGAAACCCTGTCAAGGAGGTTCTTCCAAAATTAAACCTACCTGATCACATGTATAGTATTTATACTGTAAAACGGTCCTCACAGAACCGGAGCTTAATGCAACCAAAACTCGACGAATGACAAAGCCATATTCGTCCATATCTGTTGTTTAACACTGACATTCAAATGCAGGTACAAACGACGGTGTTGCAGCCTCATTCCAGCGAAGTCAGATTCATTACCACATGCTCATAACATCAGGGGGGGAAAAAAAACTACAAAGACATACTATAAGCATCAAGATTCAAAGAATCAAGAAAGCCCAAGTATTAAAGACAAAGACTTTCGCAAACTCTGATATTAACGATAACTCCTCAGAAATCAAGCTTCGGGGGAGATTACTAGAAAGCATGTTGGTCAAGACACAAGATCGCAAGGTGGCAAAGATGTTAAAGACAAACAAGGATAAAGATTTAAAGATCTTGGAACAAAAGACAAAATTCGAAAGACAATGACACAAGGCTCAAGATTTAATATCACATGCATGAAGGTACAAAACTACAACAGATAAAGACCAAAACAAAGACTCAGAACTAAACGGGACAAAGCAATCTCATTACGTCCAAGGAAGTAAGATTCAAGACCTCGCTTCTGGAGATTGTTGCCTCAAAATATTAAGTCGAAAAGGAACTCGGTCTTTATTTTTGTCGTTTGTAGAGAAAAACATAGCAGAGCCAGACTAGAAATTCAGGGTTATGAATTAGCCTTAGAGTCTCTAGAATCTAGAATACTTGGTCATGAAAAGAATGAACTGGCTTGGGGTGAAAAATATGAGTTTCAAAATTATGAGCTTAAATGCAGAGAATAAAAAATCTACAAACCTTAAAATGGAACTAGAAAAAGTTGTAAAGGAAACAGATGATTTGAAAGTTAAGATAGAAAAATGAGAAGAATCATCCAAGGGTCTTAATAAATTACTCAACAGTCAAATGAGGGCTAAAGATAAAAATGGTTTAGGATATGACACACAATTAGATGAAATAAGTAACAAGTCTAAAACTGATAGTGAGATTAGTTTGAGTGTTTTTGAGGTCAGATCAAGTGATGAAGAGACCACATCAGCAAATGATAGGTTCTCCAAAGCAGATGAGTATCATGATGTTCCCCCTCCTATAACTGGGAACTTCCTAACCCTAAGAACTGACATATCATTTGTAGGTTTAGATGAATATGCCATCAGGAAGAAAATCATCGGGTCAAAAACAACTGAGATTAATACTGATACTAGTAAATTTAAAACCAGTGAGACTATAGGTAAAACAAATGAAGTAAACATGGAAAACCTAAGTCGGTCCATGAATCTGTTGTGCCTAAACAAAAGATTAATAGAGACAAAGTCGTCATTGAGGATTGGTACTCAGATGTTGAGGATGATGTGTCTGAAGTAAACACAGTTAGTCATGTTAAGACTAATGTGATTCAAATAGTTAAAACTTAAGTTGATAAAATTGGTCAAACTTCTCAGAAAGAAGGAATTGGATTTAAGAAAATAAAAGCTTGCTTTGTCTGTAAGAGTACTGACCATTTGATCAAAGATTGTGATTTTTATGCCAAAAAGAGTCCAGAACCTAAGTTGAAAACTGTGGCCAATACTGGTCAAAGGGTGGTCAAACCAGTATGGGATAATGCTAAAAGGGTAAATCACCAAAAAATTTCAAACAAATACCCTCAAGCAAAAAGGACTTTTGTCCCATCAGGAGTTCTAACCAGGACAGGTTTGGTTAATCCTGTTAGGCCAAATGGGAAAAGAGCAGTACATACTGTTAGTACTGCTAGGCCTATTAGTACTGCTAGTCCTATTAGTACTGCTAGGCCATTTGCCCCAAAAATAGCACAAACTGGTAGTGCTATTAGACCAATTTACCCAAGAATGGACAATGTAAGACCAAGAGCCTCATATTCACCAATCAAGAGGTCTTACTACTCAAAACTAGCTTTTAGACCCAAAAACTTAAAACAAGATGTTAAAACTTCTGGGGTTAAAAATATGACTACTGCTGGGACAAGAGCAGTAGTTAATACTGGTAAGGGTAAGATGGATAATGCTCTTAAGAAGTCAAGGTGGGTTTGGAGGCCTAAAGGAAATTACATGGATCATGAGTCTAAAGAAAAAGGATCTTTCATACTCAAGAAGTTTGAGTATGTTGACCCAAAAGGGATATCCAAGTCTGTGGTGACTTGGGTCCCTAAGAGATACTGATTTCTCTTACTTTTGTGCAGGGCAATCCAGAGATCTGTTTACAGGATCATGCAGTGGTGGATAGTGGTTGCTCTAGCCATATGACTGGCAACAAAGCTTATCTTTCAGACTATGAAGATTACAATGGAGGCTTTGTGGCTTTTGGAAGTAATCCTAAAGGAGGTAAAATAACAGATAAAGGTAAAATCAAAACTACTTATTTAGACTTTGATGATGTCTATTTTATAGATAAACTTAAGTTTAACCTTTTCTTTGTCTCATAAATGTGTGACAAGAAAAATAGTGTCCTCTTTACTGACACTGAATGCCTCATCCTGTCTCCTAGCTTTAATCTTTTTGATGAAAGTCAAGTTATACTTAGAGCTCCTAGACAGAATGATGTGTACAGCTTGGATCTGAAGAACATTGTTTCTTCTAGAGGTATAACTTGTTTATATGAAAATGCAACATCAGATGAGTCTAAATTGTGGCACAGGAGATTAGGTCATGTGAATTTCAAAAATATAAACAAACTTGTTCAGGGACACCTAGTTAGAGGCCTACCTTCCAAAGTTTTTGTGAATGATCGTACTTGTGTTACCTATAAGAAGAGTAAGCAACATAAGGCCTCCTGTAAGGCCAAGTTAGAAAGAACCATCAAAAAGCCCTAAGAATTACTTCATATGGATTTATCTGGACCTGTCTCATTAGAAAGTATTAATAAGAAAAAGTACTGTTTGGTTGTGACTGATGATTTCAGCAGATTTAGTTGGGTATTTTTCTTAGCTTCTCGGGATGAAACAAATGAAATCCTTTATAAATTTATCACAGGATTAGAAAACCAATTGAGCCATAAAGTTAAAATCATTAGAAGTGATCATGGGACATAATTTAAGAACCATGCTATGAATGAATTCTGTGCTAAGAAAGGGACAAAAAAGGAGTTTAGTGTGGCTAGAACTCCACAGCAAAATAGTGTTGCAGAAAGAAAAAATAGGACCCTAATTGAGGCTGCTAGAACTCTGCTAGCAGACTCACTTTTACCCATCCCATTTTGGGCAGAGGCAGTAAACACTGCTTGCTATGTACTGAATAGGGTATTAGTAACTAAACCTCAAAATAAGACACCTTATGAACTACTAATAGGTAAACCACCTAGTATTAGTTTTATAAGACCGTTTGGGTGTCCCTTGACCATTTTGAACACCTTAGATCCCTTGGGCAAATTTGATGGGAAATCAGATGAAGGATATTAGCTTGGATACTCTACTACTAGTAAGGCTTTTAGAGTATACAACAAAAGAACCAAAAGAGCAGAAGAGAACATGCACATTGATTTCCTTGAAGATCAACCTAATGTGGCAGGAAGTGGTCATGATTGGATGTTTGATCTTGATTTTCTAACAAATACAATGAACTATATCCCTGTTAGTATAGAAAATCAAGTTAATGTGGATGCAGGTACATAAGAACATTATGTTGCAGGTTCATCAGAAAAAGATAAAGAACCTACTCAGGAATACATACTGCTTCCACTACACCCCCATAGGCCAAGGATTTTAGTAGAAGATATTGTTCAAGTTGCACAAGAAAAACCTTCTGAAAATTCTCCTAAAGTCAATAATGTACAGGATTCAGAAGATGTTGCTGAAAAAGAAGAACAACATACGTGACTGTTTACCTCATTAGTAAGCAAAGCCTTTAGTAAGTAAATGACTTTTATTTTGTAGTGTGGTGCGTGTGTAAGGTAGTGGCGCGAGTGATGACGGGATGCTTATACCATATGTGTAAGGTGGTGACTGGGTGGTGGTGGGGTCGTAGCGATGGTGTGGGGTGGTGGTGGGGTAGTGGCGAGGTAATGATTAGGGAAGTGGGGATGGTAGTGAGTGGGTGGTGGTGTGTGGTAGCAATGGTGTGGGGTGATGGTGGGGTGGGGATGGTGGGGGAAGTAGGGATGGTGGTGTGGGGTGGTAGGGTGGTGCTGGTGTTGAAGAAAAAGTGTTTCGATGAGTACATATAAGTAAAATTGGTGTTTGAAATAGAGTTCAAGTGACGTGGGACAAAAAAACATAAAAATATAAGTTTTAACAAGTTTAACTGATAGCCGGTAAAAAACGATCACATAAATATTAAAGTTCACGCATTAGATGAGTAATTATTTTTGTAAACGTACCATGTTGGTACATTTGAGAAAGTATACATCTATTGTACGTATAGCTTAAACCCTATTTACAACACACATACAATTACTAGTACTTTTGTTTAAATATTTAAAACACTAATTACATTTTTTTGTTAAAACCTCTAGTTTTCTCACTCCGGTTTAATTCCGCATGAATATATACATAAAATTATTGCACACACAAATTAATGTTATTATACACTGTTATCGTTATGTGTGAGTAATGTCTAATAACGAGTGAGAATTGACCCGCGCGATGCGGCGAGGCAACTATTTTGTCGAATCATGTACATTGTCTACATTTTGAGCATTGTTTTAGGTGTTTAGTACTTTGAAAATGTTATATTCGATCAACTTGTGTCCATTTTGCCTTTTGTCGTAAGATACGTTAATGGGTTGCGTTGACCTATTAAGATGTATTTTTAGGGAGCCCAAACTATATTAGTTTTTGTAGGGGCTTTTGATAGTAATATTTTGTTTCTTGTTATTACCTTTACCTAAACTTTATGTTTGTGTTTAGTCTATTTAATATACTATAGCCCGTCATGAGCAATAGTATATATTTGATGTATACACAACTTATTCAAAAGACGAATTATAATAACAATTTTTACTTAATAAAAGAACAAATATTATATGTATGTACACATGCATGTCTAGCTAGGGAATAGGTATAACTTGACATTTTGACCAAGGTTAACTTTCTATAATTCTATATCGTAGTCAAGAAACATATACGTGATTGGTATTTGATAAATGGCTAATGATTTGCCCACTCTTCATTTTTATTTGCTGATACGACCCGGTTAGGGGTTGTATCGGGATAGGGCATCACTTTTAGTGTGTGCGAACTCCATAAGAAAATAGAGAGAAGAAGAGAGAATTATTTGATCTTTAACTTGATTGATTTATTATAAACTAAAAAGTACAAGAGTATTTATAAGACAAAGTAGGGTAAAACCCTAATAGCTAAATAGGCTATGGGCTCGATCCCAGGCGTATCATTCCTCACTCCTTCAAAACCACCTTGCCCTCAAGGTGTTGTCTTGAAAAGCACTCTTGATTGACTTTCCTAAATAAATATGAAGACATTCTTAAACATTGACTGTTGACTATTTACTTGACTACAAGATAACATTGACTTTCGACACTATCCTAATACGACTCACACATATCCTAAAGACATATCTCAGATAATAGATAAGTATGATGGTTATCCCAACCCATCACGAACCGCCTTCCGCGGCCGTGACCAATAACCTTTTTCCTCTTCCGCCTTCTGCTACCTTGGACATAACACTTCACTCGGCTCGTAATGTATCAAACAGAGCCTGGAAAGCTGCGGCCTGTTGTTGTGCCAGCTTTTCCATCACGTCTTGGTGGTCTTTAAGCCACAAACAAATCGTGTTTTTCATCCATGAGTGCAATGAAAGAATCAGTAAAAAAAATTACCGATGAACAGTAACCCTCGATGGACAGTGCTCGATGAACAGTCCCTTTTTTTTAAACTTAAATCGGAATCCCTCTCAACGAGAGCTCTCAATAAAAGCACCAATTGATATGACCAGGTTAGGAGTTGTATCGGGATAGGGCATCACTTTTAGCGTGTGCGAGCTCCATAGGAAAATTAAGAGAAGAAGAGAGAATTATTTGATCTTTAACTTGAATGATTTATTATAAACTAAAGATTACAAGAGTATTTATAAGACAAAGTAGGGTAAAACCCTTATCATTTGCATACTTTATTTTGTGTTATAAACAGTTGTACATTGGGTTGATGTTGCTTTGCCAGTTTGTACATTAGAGTGTGCGAATAAAAAAATGTGACAATCAACTCCCTTTAATAAAAGATGTTTGTAATTTGTATAGTTGGCTCTGTCTCATAAACTTTAATATATTCTACAATATACTCATTTGCATGATGACGACGTCGTATCATGCGTTTTGGGCTCCCGGCAAAAAAAGTGGCTAATTTTTGGCCCAAGTCCATCTAGGTGTCTCATATGTATATCTCCCACACCTACCATCTTCCACACATTTCTGCTAACCATCTCCTTCATCAAAAGTTGCATTGGTTGTTTACACTTCCATATTCCAGAACAAACTCCCTTCATGTGGTGTCTGATAGCAACGAAATGAAAGGTGTTGAGGTGACTTCATCCTTGATTTATTATGCGGGTTTAAAGGTACAATTTTTAGCGTCTTCTTTATGGTTTTATGGGTTTTGTTTGGGTTGTTGGGTTGTCGTTACCGGTGTAGAAAGTGTAGACGAAATGGTGTTTGCAATATGTGGGTATCATTTTCTAATATAAGTCTCGGTTTAAAGTATTTAGTATAGTTGGCTTTGTCTCATAAACTTTAGTATATTTTACTAAGTGTCATTTTATAAATTTTTAAATAAAAATCGTATTTATCTTAATTTGTCATAAAACATAACAACTTTTGTGTTTGATGGAAAGTAGGTTTGTCGGATAACCTTACAAACATTCTCACTCAAGACAAAAAAAAAATCTAATAAATGAATTTATGTTATAGTAGTATCAAACGGTTCATGATGTGTATAGTAACTGGAAAAAAAATCCTTAACAGACCAGACTAAGAACGCCAAAAATTGGCCTAAGGGCCATACACATAAGATGACAAAATCCTAAACATGTTCTTTAGTCTTTAATACTCCGTATATATCTTAATAAAAATTTGTAAAAATACATATGCATAATTAAGTTTTAACGAGAGGGATAATAACTCGCGCGTTGCGACGGTGCAGTATTGTGTGTGAATTTTTTCCTCAATAAGTCAAGGGTTAATTTATGTTGATTTTTTATATTTGAGGGTTTTTTTTTTCTTTTCATAACTACTATCTAGAATTAAAATACACCAACAATAGGTGGAGCGGACAATTCAAGCAAGAAAAGAAAGTAAAAAGGTGTTAACCGATGGTTGACATCATGTGAAATATTGATAATGACACGGCAACTAATATTATATGTCGATCAAAAAGCAACATGTATAAAGTCGATATTTATTAACAGAGCCGAGAAGCTCTGAACAAAACATAATTTTGCCAACATGATTTCAAAAACTTCTACATATAATTAACAAAGTGATGCGTGTATCTTACTCTAGTTATTTATATGTTTTTTTTTAAAACGCATGCTACACCTAACCTAACTAAAAATTACTCTTTATTTTAACCATAAAATGACCTGACGTTGAAATTTCAATATAAAATGAAAACGTAAGTCATGCAAATGAAATTTCTTTGTTGGAATATTATTGTGCTTCCACTCCTTCCAAAAAGAGAAATAATGAGAACTTTAATACGGTAAATAATTTATCATCTTTATGGGCCTTGAATTGATTTGTAATGAAACAATCCTGGGCTAAAATAAGCCCACCAAAAGGCTGCCCCTAATTTGTCTTGTAGTATAATTATGTATGTATATAAAATAGGCCCAATCATAGCCAAATCTTCTTAAATTCAGATTAATATTGGGCTTAGGCCCAAATATGTACATCTAGTCGTGAAAAACTGAAAATATGTTTAAAAGTTGTTCACTTTTTAACTCGATCTCGAACATTTTTTTATTGCCATGCTCATTTTCGAGTTTGTGACAACATTGCTTGACAATTTTGTAACCCATTTCCGGAAATATTTTTAATTTATTAGTTGGAAGGGGAGGTAAAATCGTAAATAGTTCAAAGGTGAGGTACCTTTTTAGTATTTTCTTTTACCTTTGTGGCCAATATTTATTGGATAATTTTTTCTCTACAGGCTATTTTCTTATTTTGTACGAATTCGGGAATTTTTCTTTCAATTGGGACAGGTTAATTTTTTTTCCGTGAAAAATTTCTGTTTTTATTGGGACTATTCGATAATCTATTTTTTTTGCCGATAGAATGTAAAAAAGTTAGTGAACAATAAAAACTTGACGTGTTTTTTTTTTGTACTTTTTTACGGTATATTTTGTGGTAAATCAAATCGTAAATATAGATAAAAGTTGAGGGACCGTTTGTATTTTTTTTTAATATAATGAGTTGATACGTTTGAGACGCATGATCGATTATTTTTAAAGTTATTAGGTATCGAATATGTTTCCGCGGTAGTTTTTTATCTTGAATAAATCGTAACTTTTGTACTTAAGAAATCCCTATTGAACTCCGTCCAATTAAGTTCCCAAGGAATCTTTTAAGTCTTTTTTTATCACTTTGACCTTAATAGTTTGTTTTGTTAAATAATATTGAACAAAAATTCAACCGCGAAAAGATATATTCAAAACTCTATCTATTCATATATCTTGCATCAGCAAGGTATCATGCATCGTAAAAGAAATCATGTTACGGTCAAAAGTTTGAAGAAAAAAGACTTTGAAAAAGTAAAGTGGACACTTAATGTGGGACGGAGGTAGTAATATTTTTTTTTCTCATACTTTGTGCATACAAATTTAAAAAAATAACAAAAACAAAATAATTTTTAAAAAAAAACGAAAAAAAAAACAAAATCGGGCGTTCTGCCCAAAAATGGGAGCCGTTTACTGTATCATTTGTGGTCCCGAAGTCAATAACATTTCGTTTTTTGTACGCTCAATATGTATATTTATGCATACAAATTTAAAAAAAATAACAAAAACAAAATAATTTATAAAAAAAATCGGACTAACCCAAAATGATAGCCCGTTACTGTAGCACTGTGGCCCGAAGTCAAAACGACTTCGTTTTTGTCGCTCAATGTGTATATTTATAATGGGGATTAGTATGTATATAAAATAGGCCCAATCATAGCCAAATCTTCTTATATTCAGATTAATATTGGGCTTAGGCCCAAATATGTACATCTAATCGTGAAAAACTGAAAATATGTTTAAAAGTTGTTTACTTTTAACTCGATCTAGAACATTTTTTTATTGCCATGCTCATTTTCGAGTTTGTGACAACATTGCTTGACAATTTCGTAACCCATTTCCGGAAATATTTTTATTGTAAATGTTTTGGTGAATAGTCCTGCTCGTTCCGATTAAAGGCGTAACCTAGTAGAATAGTCCTCATTGTTTAAAATACTGCTTTGAGTGAACTATTTGCTAAGTCCACAAACTCATAATACACCAAGGCAACTTGTGTGAAAGTTCACTCCATAATAGATACAGTAAAGTGTAAACCTTTATTTACCGGTAGAATTAAAATTATCGTCTGTTTAAACAAGGTTTATCGTAATACATCATGTGTATATTATCGACTAATACCCTTGGCTACTTAAATCGTAACAGTATCGCGACAAAATTTAAATGATACAATTGTGTCTTAGATAAATGACAATAAATTGGGTGGATTTTGATTCATAGATGCAATATTCTTACCTAAAGTTAAGAATAAGAAGATTGCGAGATTATGCTTGATTACAGTATCTATAAAATACTAATTTAGTATCTTATGAAGTGGTTAGTATATGCTATGATTTGGATTCATACTATGTGGGGTTTTATTACATTGGAAATCATTATTACGTGAAGGAACATGCTCATTTTAAATTAATAATAATGTGGCCAAATGGATGATAGGTGTGTTCCAATTTTTTTATATGAAATAATTTGTTAAAAAAATGACTATTGATGAAATTAGTTTTAATAATTGAATCTGTGTTTCCAACTAAATAAATGAATGTGGCATATAAGAAATTTTGCCATACTCCTACCCTTGAGTCTCTTGTGAAGAAAATGTGAAACTCGGTCAATAGACTGACCGATTTGTACGTATAGCGATCATGGGTGTGTAGTCTATATTTGTGTATAGGTGGTGAAATTCGTTGTCATATTACACCAAATTGGTGATAGATAGAAAATGTGACGTGCCGTCTGAGTTTAAAGGACGGCCAGTTATAAGCACGGGTGTGGCACGAGCATGTACCCTGCGATACGAACGGTCTAGTGTAAAACAAAAATAAAGTAAATATACAGTAAAGTAGCGCATACTTTCAAAGTTGAGTGCATACCCTATGTTGAAATACCTAAACCGCCACTGACTACGAACAGAGTCCCGACAATAATATACTAGATTGCTTGTATAATTGAAGAGAACTAGCAATGAACCATGACATGAAAATATATACGGAGCAATATGTCTATAATTAACATAAACATGCAAAAATCTGTCGAACAAGCATGTGATTTTACTATTACTACTGTTGAAGCAAATTTATGTCAAATATTAAACAATTTACAGAAGTAACGAGTTTCTGAATCTATCCTACTAATTATTGCCGTATGAATTTAGGGATGGAGATTGGACATTTTTAGAGACGGAACTTGAATAGTTTTCAATATAGAGCATCAAGTGCATGTGTCAGTAAGTTGATTTTTGCATAGTTTCATTGATGATTCAATGTGTTGATTTATCTTTGAACTTCTCATAATGTGCTACAAAAGGTGCAACCGACATTGTTTTAAAAGGATCAAATGACTTGATCTCAGTATCTTACGATTTTACGATACTACAAAGCAAAAACGATCCGGATCGTACATAGGATCTTTACAATCTTAAGATCTTATAGGATCCCGATCTTAACCATAAGATCTTAAGATCTAATCGGGTCCGATCTTACTTTATTCGAATCAAAACTTAAAAACTACTGCAAATTTATGGATTGGTGTTGTACGAAATAATAAAAAACAACATGTTAATCTTTTTAAACATTTCATAAACATAATTTTTGACAAAATTTCTATGAAATATTCATATAATTTTGTGTTTATGATATATATAATAAATGTTTTTCTAACATATGCCCCAGGGGCACATTAAGAAGTGGGGACATCTGAGGCTGTGACACACAGCCCTGATTGGCCAACAATTAATTTGTGGGCCTGATAATGATTAATAACATAACTGCCTTGGTCAATCAAGCTTTTACACACAGCTGTGTCAAACACCTTAACATGTGCCCCTGGGACACATGTTAGAAAAATCCATATAATAAATTGTAGATTTATATAATATTACAAAGACTATTAATAAAATGACATTATAGTAGGATCTTATGATCCTGATCCAATCTTCGATCTCGATCTTGCAAAGGCGAAAACGATCATGAGTAATAATCCCGAATCTTGAAAACCTATTAACACAAGATTAAAATCATAACAGTGATTCCTGCATAATATTCTGATCGAGCACCCGAAACTAGGACATCGATCGCTAGTATGATTACGGATTATAAAGCTTACACTTGACTTTTCAGACTTTTTTTCCATGCAACATCATAATTCATTTTAATGTGCTTAACTAGTGGCTTTAACATACAGGTATTATGTACCACACAAATGTCTCTAGCAACCTCTTTATGATTTGCCTTGTGAGGGTTCGATAAAACCAATTTCACTATAGCATTTACGTTACCTTCTTTATTGTTCAACTGACCATAAAACCACCTTGTGTGTTACAAAAACAACCAAAGTTGCAATAGTCCGATACATCCTTTGATGTCGGGCATTTGAAAAAGACGACATCTTCCATTATCTCGCCACAATGAGTACATGAAGATGTTAAATTCAACCAACGAGACCGTAGATTATTATTTTAGGTATATGTAATTAATAAGATATTTCTATCAACTACTTTTTTTTTTAATTTACTAAATTTAAATGATATTAAAACTTGAGTAGCTTTTGTAATTTAAAATGAAATTTGAACGACTTAAACGAAAAAGATAAAACTTAACTAACTTAAATAAAAAAATTTCAAACTTGAATAGTTATATTCTTGAAAAGATATATGTTAATAAAGCTTTAGCCCCTTAGAGTGCTCGGTACCATAACGCCGTGGTGGCCATTTCCACGGCGTTGCCCGGCATTATGGTACCGCCATCCCCAAAAGTCTCATGGCGTGGGTGGCCACGTTAACGTGGGCACGCAGCCACGCTGCGTTTTTATTAAGAAAAAAAATTGTAAAATCATTTCCAACGGCTAGTTGCCGAATGTTTTTAAAAAAAAATTACTTTTTGTTTGAAAAAAGGCCATAACGGCTAGTTTTTTTTGAAATTTTTTTTTTAAAATTCATTAATAGCCAACGGCTATATTTTATAAAAAAAAAATATTTTTTCAAAATTTTTTTACACACTATATATATCTCATTTCATATACATTTTTTTCACACACCTTTCACTTCATCCTCAATCTTTTATACATTCATTCTTCAAAAAAAATGTCCGATTTTCCCATCGATGGCTCAATTTGGAACCTCCTTAGTTCCGGCATGGGTGGTGCCGGGTCTACGTCGAATTCTCAATTTGGAACCTTTCTAGCCATGCTCCGATGACTCCCGAGCAACAAGCTTTTTTTGAAACTCAACAAGAAGCTTTTCTTGCCTTTCAACAAAATTTCCAAAACCGACAACAAAACCCACCACAATTTGAAATGCCACAACAACAAAGGCAATCTTCAAACTCAATTCCACAAACCGAACCCCAACCTAAAAAAGTCCGAAAGAAACATGCGGCTAAAAAATCAAAAGGCAAAGAGGCCGAACCGACGGGTGAAGTTACTTTACGTTGGTCCACGGACGAGGAAGCTTTACTTGCCGAATGTTACGTTGCGGTTTCCGAAGATCGTAACGTCGGGCGGTCACAACCGAGGGACACGTTATGGATTCGGGTTTCGAACTAATTCAATCGGAAAAATTTTCAAAAACGTACTAAGGATATGATTTCAAGCAAATGGAGTGCGTTGAACCATCATTGCCAAAAGTTCAACGCAATCTATAAAAGGTGCGTTCGGTTGAAAAAAAAAGTGGCGAGAGCGAGGTTGATTTGATGATACGGACTCGGGGTATTTATCAAGACGAGAATAAAAATAGCGCGTTTAATCATGAAAAAGCATGGGCGATTTTGAGAAGCCACCCAAAATGGGACGCACACGAAGTGACACCGGTTGATTTAACCGAAGACGAAATGTGTCACGATGAAACATCCCGTACCGGTTAACACCGACGAGCTATTCCGTGCCGGTTCAAGACCTCGTCCCCCCGATAAACAACGCTCCGGAAAAAAAACCAAATCCGACACATCGGCGAGTACCGGGGGAAGTAACTCTTCCTAATTCGGTGACTTTGTTTCTCAAGAGCTTCGTCTCAAACGGGAAGCCGCCGAACGCGCGTTTCAAGCGTTGAAAAACAAAGACGACACGATTACGCGCTTGGAAGAGTTGCGATTTCTTGCCCTTAGCACGAAGGATTTGTCGGACGACGACGCGTATTGGATCAACATACAAAAACAACAAATCAAAGACAAGTTACGCGCGCAAATGCCAAGAGGTTCGGGTTCGAATAGCCAAGCCGAAGACTCCGACGAGTAGTTTTTTTTATTAATATCGAATTTTAAGTTTCGAATGTATTTTTTTTTTTAGTATTGTAATTTTTATTAATGAATGAAATAAATTTAGTTATTTTTAAAAATGAGAGGAAAATAAAAAATAGTTGGTCTCAAAAAGTGGTGTTATGGTGTTAAAGTGATGTTATGATAACGTGGGTTTTTCGAAGTGGTGTTAAAGTGATGTTAAAGCTGACGTGACACCAAAAAAATATTGTTATGGTGTGTGGAAATTAGAAGTGTTAAAAGTTTCAAGATAGCTACAGTAGTGGGGAAAACTCTTACGAAGCAACTTTTAGTATTATTGTCATGTTTCATTCTAAGTAATTTTAGTTTAAGGCCCTATGTTAGAAACATAATGTACGCGTACTTGTTATGCTTTAGCTACTTTCGTTAAGCCAATAATTAAAGTTCGAAACACATGAAGATATTGTTATTATATTCAAAGATTCTTCTTCTTGTCTTCTAAAGATACTTTGATTATTTTATGATCAATTAGATATTTCTAAAAGCAACAATTTGCAACTCTAGATCCTCAAATCTTATCCTTAAAAAGGTTAGGTCTACATCTACAGTTAAGTTAGAAAGAAGATTTACCTATTTTTATGTAAATCAAATGTACATATCCAACCAGATATGTTATCGACATGTAGGGATTACACCACTGGTTAGATTATGGTTCAAACTAATGGCCTCATGTTTCCAATCTATGTGTTTCGGTTGACAAGGTCAAAGTGGTTTTGACACATGATCTAAGGCATCGGGCTTGTGCGCCTACACTTTAAATAACACTAGCATGATACCCGCGCAAAATAATGGGTTTGGAACGAATATTGTTTAACGATTTAGGATTTTACGTTTTTTTTTCCGAGTGTGTTTAACGATTTTTTATAATGGAAGATAGTTTCTAAAGATTGCTATTATTAATAATAACTAAAATATAATTTTAAATTACGAAATTAAATTGGAAGACTGTTACAAATCTACACACTTAAGACACTTAATTTTCTAGCTGTAACTTCATTTTTCATTATTAATAAGTGTGTTATCTGAATTTTTTAAGTCTTTTATTTTGAGAATGTCTCAAATATATTATAATGTAGTACAAATAATACCCATAAACGTTTTATAGAGAAATGTTTATTTCGGTTAACCGCTCATACATATTACTGTGCCAACATTGAATATGAAGTCTGGATGTAATATTTTGGTTTGAGGTTTCACCAGATATCAATGTCGTTGGACAATTACCAGGATGAAAGGTGTGGTTGGGGGGTTTTCCTCGCCACACTACGTAAAAAAGACTTTTTTATTTATTTATTTTTCGTTTATAGTACTTCTTCTTTCTTCTTTTATTTTTTTAAAAATTTAAAAATACCTCAAAACACCCATACACACGTAACAACTAGTAACTAATACTTTCTCATTTAGACACATCTTACTTCTTTTTCTATCGAGACTTAAGTGGCGCAAGGGAAAAAGATTCTCGTTTCCCGCAAAGTGAGGTTGGCGTTAAGCCTCTACCTGCTGACATGGCCTAGTTTCCCGCATGTTTCCGGCATGCACACCCCATGCACACTTAGAATAATCATGAGGTCGATCACGATAATACGTTGAATAACGAATAAGCGAGAAGAACAAGAATACCACAAGTCTAACTTTGTCTTTTTCCCCTTAGTTAATATAGAATCGTTCTGTTAAAATCTTTATGGTGTGTGTCCTTAGGGTTCTTCAATAGAAACCAGTCGCCTTCTTTGTTTTGTTTATATTGAAAGGCTTCATGTTTTGGATAAAAGGTGTTTTAAAGTAATCTAATGAGTTTATAGCAATTATAAGTTAAGTTATATTGAATAAAGTTAGTAATTTTGTGGGTTTTCATCATATGATCAAGATATGATCATACGATGATTAGAGATGTTGAAAGGTAAGCTAATGGTTGTATAAACCATTGTTATAGTATGTTATTAATGCATATAAAGTATTTATGAATTGTTATATGGTTTAAGAAGCAAGGATGATGATGATGATTATTGGTAAACTTAGTTTGGAGCTAAGGTAAGTAAAATTATAACATGATGTTATATTGAGTTTTGACATATATGTGTTATGTGTATGATTATGCTAAGGTATATGAGGCTTGGGTTTATGGTGCTTGGATTAAAGTAGAATAAGGAGTTAGTTTGGCATAACTAAGTATGTGTTAGACTAGTATGGAACTAGTTAAGGTATGTTAAGACTAGGTAAGTTGTAATGGATGTAATTAAGGTGATGTCGTAGTGTTATAGTGTGAATGTGCATGGTTATAGTGCTTATTGCACGTTATATTATGTTTGAGTCCGTTGGACTAGTAATTGGATTAATATGATGCTTATATAGATGGATGATGTATAATGCGATGTTATTACTCGTTTTATTTACTAAGCATAAAGCTTACGTGTTATAGTTGTCATGTTTTGTAGGTTTACATGTTGCAAGTATGGAATCCCTAAACGCGGTTAAAGGGATAATGCGTATCTCTTCCTAGATTAACGCTAAAATTGATAGCTTATTACTTTTATTCAACAGACTTAAACTGTTAGGTCAAAAACAGAATTGATCTTTACTACTGTCAGACTTAAGTTAATGCTTGGCAGACTTAACTTGCTCTACAGGATCTTAACTTCATATACTATCGTTACTAACTATTCAGCTTCTAGTACTACTATAACATAACAGACTTAACTTAAGACTAACAGTATATTAAGTTTGTTTACATTATTTTACTCAACAATCCTCCCCTAACTTGATTCTTCATTCATTGAATCTTCAAGTTTCTTAGTACTTTGGCTTACACTTTGAGGCTTTAGGTGGATTGTCTTGAACTTCTGCCTTCAAAATAATATGTCTTTATTTCTTCAAATCTTGACAGCAGACTAGCCTGTCAAAACTTTTCTTCAGATCTGTGTAGCCAGCAGCATTGACAATTTTGTACATCAAATTAATAAAGTTTCATTACTATTCTCATCCACTTCCAAGGTGTCTGTGGTTAACTCCTGTGAGAGGTGATGAATCATTAAAATTTTAAATGATTTGATGTCTCTTTACCAGTCTAGCCATTAACTCGGGATGTAGTCAGTTCTTTTGGCCACCAGAAAGGTGATATATCCATGGCTCAACGAATACCATTTCAACTCTCAGTTACTTTCGTAAATTGGTGAGTTGACACCCCCCATCTACAATATTAACATATGGTTTTTTGGCAAAACATGACAGCCATCAACGGTTTTGATGTGCCGTTACATGTAGCGTTTGCTCAGGGCTATCAATCCTTTGGCATCTAGAAAGGTAAATTCATGGTGGATTTGATAACCTTGTCAACTCTTTGTACATAAAAACTTGGTGAGTTGTTTTTTACCATCCACTTTTTGGTAATGTGTCAGCCATCTAATATGGATTTCAATTTTGTCTTTACCATAATCCTAATTCTTTTGGACTAGTTATGGTTTTTCTCTGCCTTTACCACAAGCCTAAACTTGTGGGCTAGCAAACTCTTAACTTTAACAGATATGGTGAGTTGGGAAAACCATACAACTTTTTGGCAAGTTGTCAAACCATTAGAACCGATTTGAGAAGTCTTTACCAAGCAGCTCCGTTTGCTCGTGGACTATTAGTTCTTATGTTGTTAGTCTGGTGAACCAAAAGACCCTTTGTTTGTGTGGTGGTTAGCCAACACCTCAAACCCTTTCTTCTTCTTCATGATCAGATTTGGACGAACAGTCATCATCATCAGATTCTTCAAATTTCTTCCAGTGTGTTTTACAAATTGGTATCAGCTCAAAAAAGCATAGTAATTTCTTATGCAGTTTCTAACTTCAATCACAGTTGTAAAAGCAACTTCTTGTCAGAGGGTATCTGTTTCTACAAGCTATTATGAATGATCTAGTATCCCATTTTACTTGTCATGATAGATGTGCCCTGAGGAATAGGTAATTTCAGCTATTGATACATTCCACTCTAGCTGTTCATACCAAAAGTCAGCAGTGGTCACCTTGATTAAACATATTATTAGATCTCCCAAAAGCACTTATCAAACGCCTTCAAGATTTATCTGATATTTTCCATTACAAGGTTCTAGACAGCTTTCAAGTCTTTCTGTCCAAGTTGATAGATCTCCCATCCAGGTGCTGAAGAATTCTGATGTCCATTACTCCTTGTTATTCCTTTGTCTGATAACATCTTCCAAAGGTTTGGTTGGAACACTTGAAGTTTTAGTTGTGAGGAAAAATGACTGCCATTCAACAATGGGATATTGATGATCAAGAATTTCAGCATCAACCACTTTATCTTCATCTGGAGCTATATGTAAGCATATCTTTAAGTCATCATCTTCTCTTGTGAGACCAGAAGCATGCTTTCTTCTTTTTGCTTTTAACTTCTTTCTTGTGCCTAACTTCCTTTTCTTTGCCTTCCTTCTGCTCTTTGATATTCCTCCATGAACAGTTCTCAGCCTTCTGTTCATTCTCTTTATCATAGCTTTCTCTTCATCTTGTTGTTGCTCTTTCCATCTTCGTCAGGCCAAATAGCCACAAAAGTTGATCTTGTTTCTTTATCTCTCATACAAGTCTTGGGATTTCCTCAAAGGATTTTGACGTTCACTCAGCATGCTTCTTATTTGATAATGTTTAAGATTTGTGATCATCTGATTTCTAATGCCTGATATATTGGTGGTGGCTTGTTTATGATTGCCAGCAGATCTTTGGTTCTGCAAGTAAGAAACCTTTTTTGGGCAGCAAATTGGATCATGTAAGAAATTTTGCTCTATCTCAATGGAATATTTGCTCTCTTTCTTCTTGTGATATCTTTGCTGTGCAAATGAATTGATCTGCATTTAGTCGTGTTTGAATGTAGTTAAAAAATCAGTGCAAGTGCTTCTTTGGCAGTTCTTCTCTTGCTCTACCAAACCTTTAGGACAAGAAGAGCATCAAGATCAATTTGTATTTTGGTTGTTCAGCATCCATTGTAGCTTGCAAATTGTCGAGGCCTCTAAAACCTGCTAGATCTTGAAGCTCTGGCTCTCTTGATTTCTTTGATGCTTTGAACTTCGGTTTGACAGAATCTTCTTCAGTCATTGGACCCTTTCCTTCTCTTCCTTTGGCATCTTTCTGTCTTACCAGTCATTAGCTCAACAGTTTAACTGAGCTAGGATCAGTATTAACTTGAGCAGTTGGTGTACTACCAGTATTAACTTGAGCAGTATTAACTTGAGCAGTTGGTGTACTACCAGTATTAACTAGTCTTTCAGAAGGTTCTTCAAAATCTAAGACCTTGGTAGGAGTTGTTGTAGATTTGGGTTTCTCCTGTAAATTCTTGTACCTATGTAGGGGCTTGTGATCCATTAAAATCTTCAGAAGCTACATTAGTTAAGATTGTGCAGCCTCTAATGTAGAGACTTATTTGTTCTGCTGAGCCTCCACCTAAATCCTTGCTCTTTTCAGGGGTAGCAAATTTATTTCCTTGATCTGTTGGAGAGGGAATATCTTGATCCTGACCCTCTGCATCCTCTTCATCCATAGTTTCCTTTCTTTTTCTCTTCTGACTCAACTTATTCTCTAACCTTTTGATCTTCTTTATCAGCTTTAGGACTGCTGTACCAAGAGTCTGCTTAGTGTCACTTTTTCCTTTTTTCTAGAGTTCTACGCTTGATTCTGCCTAAGACGGTTAAGATCATATCAAGTTTCTAAGTTGCTCATTTCTCGTCACTAGTCTAGATGTTTGAATTCAGGCTCATGTGAAGGTGGTGAGAAATATGATAGAAGGTTCAAATGATGGTCCTTCTGATTCATTTGGGGAGGTGAGGAATGTGAGGCAGATGTGGAATGTGAGTTGGGTTGGATGTCAAGATGGTAGTGGTGTGGTAGTGATGATGTTGGTTGTAAGAGGTTGGATAGGACGGTGGTGAAGTTGTTGTTCAGGTTGGTTAGGAGGTTGGTATGATGTTGATGGAGTATTTGTACTGTAGGTGGAGTTGGGATTTATACATGAGTGATGAAAGGAGTTGGTTATTGACGAGATGGTGTTGCGAAGCAGCACTTGGTTGAGGTTGAACTGATCAATGGTTAGCATAACAGGCAACATTGGTCTATGTATACCTCTTGAAAACTTCTTTTATATTCCAAAAATCTTTTTGGTTAAAAATAACAGACACAAAATAGGTTTTTGTTTTCAAGTTTAGTTTATTCAAAATCATTTGAAAGGGAAAACGAGGGTACATTAGAACACTTCTGATTTGCCTTTTTTATTTTGAGATCATTCCATCAAAGATAAGGTTTGTAAAGTTAAGTCTCATCCATGAAAGCAGATCAAAGCTTGAGGTGTCATGTTGCTACCAATTTGATCCCATCCTCACTTTTGGTAGCTACTAAACAATGAAGAATGTGTTCATGGATTAAGAATCTCATTGGGGTGTTAAGCTGTACTTTTCCAAAATGTAAAAGTTCTGTCAGTTAAATACCCAATATTTTGTAATCCTTCAAAAATCTCTTCATTTTGCAACATGTTAATCCCTGAAGCATCTGCTAATTGAAGTTGCCTCCTAACAAACTCTTCGGTGATTGTATATTCAATTGCATCTATAGTTGCATTAACTTTGTTGAGTTCCCATCAGCAAGTGTTCTGGGCAGTTGCAGTCTTTTTGCCAAAACTGCTTGACAAGGGTAAATCGTAGATAGGGGGATTTGTGAGTGAGAGCCCCCATACCTCAATTTTGAACGTCTGAGGAAAATCCCACTATTCTCTGTGGTAACCAGCACTCTCAGAGGTTTGAGTACGAAACCTACTGATTATGCTTATCACAACTACTTGAGTTGCGCCATTGAAAGATTTTGTGAAAAATATTTGAATCGTTAAAAATTAGTTCCGGTGTTGGGACGTATGATGATTAGGTCTTGGTAGGGAGAGGTAATTTTACTGATTTGCTTTTGAGAGAAAATTCTTTTACAAGAAAAAGATAATAGGGTAAATAGTGCTAAGGATTTGGAAGTGAATTTACGTCTATCCTCATATAGGTGGTACTCTATCATGATTTAGGCGGCCTAAAAGTTCTTTAAGGTTTATATTTGAACAAAATAAATTAATTTTATTTCATCCAGTATTAAGTGAAGCGACAGATCTAAAATTGCATACCAGGACTTAATTTAGTCATCTGTTGTAATAATGACTTACCAACTGATCATTTTTTCAACCAGTTGGTATTTTATTTACAGGAAGTTGGCAAACAACATCATTACTTACAACCAATTTGCATCCAATTGCAGAGGAATATGGCATGTCCTTTTTCATGTCCATAGTTGGCTTTGCACCATTATTTCCAAATCCAAGTAGTACCTGCAAAGTTTGTTATAAAGTAGATGGCAATTCTAAATCTGATCTATATATACAGAGTTAACTAATGAAACTACCAGACTTCATACTTAACTCACCAGTATTAAGTGTGTCATCCAGCTTTTTAACTTTTACACTAGCAGACTTAATACTAAGCTACCAGTATTAAATCTCTATATTACCAGAACTAATCCTAAATTATACTACCAGAACTAATACTAACTTATACTACCAGGATTAATTCTACACTACCAGAAGTAAGTCTAGATTATATTCTTTTACATAAAATTTACACTTTTTCCTCCCCTTAAATGTAGCTTATTGAGTGTACAATCCAATGTTAACCAGCAGAAATTAAACCTCGGTCCATCAAATGGTTTGGTTAACAGTTTGCTACATTTAAGTCGTAGTGAATTTTTTGCACTTGTATCAGTGCTTCTATTAGCAATCCCGTATGATAGTGATTGCGTATTCTCAATGTGCTTGTATTGAGTGATAGACGGATTTTTCCCTTGATTATGCATATGGTTGGCTTTGAATATCTTATGGATTAATGGTGTTTATAAATTGAAAACCTAGTCTAATATATTGATTTTGCAACATAGCACTTGACCACAGCTGCTTGCAGCAGCTACATTACTCAGCTTCATGTTGTTGAAAGTAGCCACTATTGTATGCTTTTGCATGCCATGAGATTAACCTCCTTCAAGAAATTGGCAGCCCCAGGTTGTTGAAGTCCTATCAAGGTTGCAGCAGCATAATCATGTACGAAATAAGCAACTTAGTTCTTGAGGAGATTTCCTTGGATTACCACATCCTAGACTTTGGTTTTCCCTTGATGTACTGAAAATTCTCTTGACTGCATTAGAGATGGGAAACCTTGGGGCGGTTACCTGATAATCAGCGAAAACTAGCACAAACTGCATTAAGTATTCATGCCTTGAGGCTGTGTAAGATACATAAGATCCTATCTTTGGATCTGTGATAGCTGTAAATCAAATCATGGACGCTTCATCTTGAGCAAATGAGCCTTTGTTTTCATTTGAAGTAATTGCACCTTTACTTTAACAAAGTCATATTCTTAAGGATTCAGCAACATACCTTGTTCTTGAGATATAAAGATCCTTCTTGAGTTTTGCTGTGACTTGCCAAAGCCAGAATGAATGAACTGTAAGCTCTCCATAGCACTCATTTGAAACCTCCTTTCATTAAGGCTTCAAATTCATCACTCCAAGATTCTTTGTAGATCCTCAAAAATGATAATCATCTACATAAATTTAACTAGATTGATATCCTTTTTGGCCCTTCTTGATAAATAGAGTCTTGTCATATGGGTTCCCCTTCGATTGCATGCTTCTCTAAAAAGGTATAGATGTGAGTTGCATACAAGCTCTAGGGCTTGAATGTAGCACCATACAAGGCTTTAACAATCTTACTACACTTTCTGGGGGTGATTCGGGTCAACCAAAGCCAGAAGGTTGAGAGGGTACATTAACCTCCTCTTCAATAGTGCCATACAAGAATCACTCTTCACATCCATCTGATAGACTATAAACCCTTTATGAGGCAAAGGTTAAAATTACCTTATGGCCTTCACAATCTAGCCACAGTGCAATACTCATCATAGACTTATCCCTTCGTCTTGCCTATGGACCTTGAGATACTAGCCTTGCTTTGTTCCTGACCAATCTACTCCCCTTATCCTTTCTTGTTCCTGTTTACCATTTATGTACCTATACTTAGCACCATTTGGGTTAAATGCAACCATGACCCATACTTGTTGAAGCTATGACTGCATCAGTTTCTTCCTGCATATGCTTCCACCCGCTTTCATCTTCAAGGGCTTCTAAGACTTTATTGGTTCAGTTTGTGATAAAAAGCAAGCAAACAGACTAATGTTGTTTGCTCTTTGTGTTGGCTTCATGTGATGTGCTTGGATGTAGCTCACTAGTGCTGAGCTTCAGTGATCATCTTGAGTGAGCTTCTAGTCTGTACAGGAGGTTTTGAGGATCTCAAGGTATTTGACTCTTGTGGCATGAGCATGTGAATTCTTAACGTGTGGTTTGTGGCTGACATTACCTATCTGGTAGAGTTGTTGTAATCGGTTTAATCCCATCTTCATCTTAGAAGCCTTGTCAAAGAAACATTCACCGTGATGTTTTCTTAATCCTTATGTACAGGCATTTCTCAGTCTTCATCGCATCAGTGAAGACCTTTGTGTTCATGATCGGCTATTGGTGAGTGTTAGTACAGTTGGGCGATGGAGGTTCATCCGTTTTGCGTGGTTTTAGGGGTTGGTGGAGGTTGGTTGTTGGGTGTGTTGGTGGGGCGTTGGTTTGGTGTTTTGGTTTTGGTGTTGGGGTTGGGTGGGTATTAATTTTTTGTGTCTTGAGTGAGTGGTGAGGGGTTGTGGTTGGGTTTTGTTGGTGGTTTGGTTGTGTGGTGTGGTTTTGTTGGTGTATGTTGTTTGGTTGAGTGGAGGTTGTGGGGTGGGTATTTTTGAGGGGGTTTTGTTTGGTGTGGTTTATGTGTGTGTTAGTGGCTTTCGTTATGTGTTGTACAGCGTTGTTGGTTTAGTTTGTTGGTTGGTGGATTATGGTGTGGGTGTATTGTGTGTGTGTTGTTGGGGATTGTGGCGTCGTGTTGGGGGGTATGGTTGGTGTGGGTAGTTTGGTTGAGCATGGTGATGTGGTTGGTGTTGTTGGGGTGGTTATCTGTGGATTGTGTTGGTGGAGGTTGTTTTTTTGTAGGGGGTTTGTGATTAACATTTGAAGGTTGAAAGTACTACATCCACTATTGATGGATCATTTATAATTTTTATCATATATTTTTTATATATTATTAATTTTATTATATTAATAATTTTTTTTATTATATTTCTTTTTTTTTTATTCTAGGTTATTTTATTTGATTAATAATTATATATATTTTATTATGTTTATAAGTATTTAATTTATTATTTAATTATTAATATTATACTATGATTCATTAAAGCATTTATTAAGATTACCACTACCAGTTATTTACAGATTAGTTACTTGGTAGGGTGCTTTGTTGCAGGTAGGGTCTGATGGCTTCAAAGCAAGAGAATCCAGTTTCTTTCTAAAAGTCATCAGGTCATCTGCAGACCTTTGGATATTTGGTGTAGAAGCTGGCTGCTTTGGGTAGTGGGGTTTTCTTTGTAGCAATTTTTCAGAAAAGAGATTTGTAGAAGAAGAAACACAATTTAGGTCTGCAGTTCTCTTGTTTGCACAGCATATCAATAGACCTCCTTTTTTTTGATAACCTGCTGGGTTAGCTTGATTTTGCAAGAGACAGGTATATAGTTCATTTAGAGTCTGTAAGATAGTCTAAGTAAACATCCACCTATGGGCCTATTCCCTGGTTCATTGGGTTTTTCTCAAGAAAGTTGACATGAAGTTTACTTCATAACCCCTTTTGGTATAAATTATAAACCTAAAGGCTTTACTATTCACAGAGTAACCATCATAGGAAAACCTCATCGATTTCTATCAAACGTCTAGTGGGTAAGAGTATTGGAATGGTAACCACTGGCACCCAAATGGTCTTATGTAGCTAAGATTGGTTTGTGGCCAAACAAAAGCTTCAATAGGAGTTGTGTTCTGAGGCTTGGTCACTTTTACCCTATTGATGGTATATCAAGCTGTATTGACTGCTTTTGCCCAAAAAGTGGTAGGTAAGTTGGTGAGTCAGCCAGCATAGTTCCTAGCAGCCTCTTTAGAAGGGTCACCTATTCATTCTTCAGCAACACTATTTTGCTGGGAGTTTTGCATTAATAAACTCTGTTTGTATACCCTTTTTCCACAGAACTCAAGCCTAACCCTGTTTTTTTTTAAATTCTGTCCATTAATCTGATCTAATGATTTTTATTTTTTGATTAAGTGGTTTTCTATTGTTTTATAAAAAGTTTAAGGATGGTGTTGTCTCCATCCTTTTTGGATAGAAAGAATACCCAACAAAACCTTGAATAGTCATCAGTAATCACTAGGCAGTAACTTGCATGGTTGATATCTCCTCACTGGGGTTAGGTTCCAAATAAGTCAATATGCAAAGTGTGTAATGGGTTTTGGTCACAAACCTGTCAAACTTGGCTTACAGGAGGCTCTGTGTTGCTTTTCCCTTATCCAACCCCCGACAAGCAACACAAGTGTGGTATTTTTGAAACTCTTGGAAGGTAACCCTCTACTAGATTATCCTTTACAAGTTTATTTAAGTTTTGAAATTAAGGTGACTTTAACCTCCTGTGCCATCTAATTTAGCTTATTAGATGAGGCTTGTGCTATTAAACAGGTGTATGTATCCTTTTGAAGAATCAGCATTTTTGTCATATCAAATGTATACATGTTGTGTTGCCTAGGAATTTAAGAAGAAACCTGATTCTCATAAGCATCTTGAAGTAAGAGGACAAACAAAACACTCTTTTTCAGTACAAGTACATTTAACTTTTTATCACATATCTGAGATATGAGAACAGATTAAAATGTCCAAGTTCTGTTTTCACAAAAGCCACCCTCCATCAAAAACTAAATTTCATTATCTAATTGTAACCTTTTCCTCTTGATACTACTTTTCTTCCTCAATAGTATAGATTCCACTTTGGACAGTTCTTGATAATCTTCAAGATGGGCCCTGGTACCAGTATGTGCAAGTATATCCACTATCAATAAAATACCTTATGCTCCATATGCCTTCAGTGGATGGTCCGCACAATCAAAAAGAGATTAGTTTCTCTTTGGGACCCAGGCCTTCAGGCTTGGGTTGCTTGTGGTCCTCTAGAAACATTAGCATTTGAATCAGGGGTTAGGTCCACTCTTGGTATGGGAGTAGTGGTATTGCTTTTCTCCACACAACTGCTGAGGTCTTAAACTGCAGTGCCCATTTTGCCCTTAACAGCTATTTATTTGACTTTGTATGTTGGATATACTTAAAATGGTCTATTTCTACAAGTGATTTTTGTTTTGAAAAACATTTCTTTGGACTGTTAAGATTCACCTGAGAAGGTTTAGGGCTTGTGTTGTTTGATACTGGTCTATTTACTCTACCAGAACTAACATGTTGCTTGCCAGTATTAAATCTAGAAGCACCAAGATTATTTGGTGCAGTTATTAAGAATTAACTTTGCACACTACAGAATTAACATGTTGCTTGCCAGTTGTATTAATCTAGAAGCACCTGATTAAATTTGAGAGTGTCAGCTGAATAACTTACTACTGACCTAATACAGTATTTAACATTTTCCCTAACTGTTTTAATAGTTTTGTAGACTAGTAATAAGGTTGGGTCTAATGTTGTTTAGTTGTACAGGTCTGGGAGTATAAAAATGGTTTTGCTTTGTTAACCCTGTTAGACGTGAGTACCAGGCTGGTGTTGTAGCTTGCCTATCATTAGTATGAAACCACCCCTTGTGCTCTTAAAAGCAGCTTCCTTGCATCTTTTTCTCTAATGTCACGTCCTTTATCTCAAGTGACTAAGACTTCCAAGCACAAAACTGGTTTTCTTTCAATAGAATATCTGCACCTAATTCCCTTTCCATTTTTGATTCCATTTCTTGTCTTTTATGTGAAGGAATAGGTGAGGGAAGTCACTGGTGTCTAAGTGGTTGCCTAGTTGGTTGCCTAGTTGGTTGCCTAGAGTTTTTACATTGCTTGTGCCAACTAGGGTTCAACTATTTGGTGGGGTTTTGGCACTTGTGGTTGAGTCTTTTGGGTGGCAATGGTTACCTGCTCAATAGATGGTTTGGGTTAGGTGTATCATGACTGAATGGTTCAGATACAGTTCCTTGTTTCCCATCACTGTCATTGGATTGACTGGTTGAGATGTAAAACTGTGCGAACTTGCATCAGAATCAGTACGGCTAGGAGTTTGAGGTTGAGGCCCCTATATTTACTATTACTCATACAGAAAATCATCTATGTCCTTCCTGTTCCCTAGGGTATAATGACACTAAGTGAATGGGGACACCTTTATATTCTACCTGGTTTATTTAAATCTGCTGTATAGTTGGGAAGTCTAATTTCCTTGCATATGTTTTTACATAGATGCAATAAATACCTCTATTATTTCTTCCTAATATCCTAGGTCCTTAGCATGTGATGGATGCATATCCAAACTATCTTAACTGTTGAGATATCCACAATCAATTAGCTTCCAAGATTTTTAGAAGATGCAGACCAAGATTCAAAAATTTTTGTAAAGCATCTTTGTCTTTGTCAGCTTTCATTCTATTTTCTATACTTTTTTACTTTCATCTTTTCCATAAAATTTGGATTAGCTTGAAAGTTTAATTTTTCAGTTAAGGAAGTTGCTGTTTGTGGGAGGCTTTAAGATGAGATTTCTTAGTTCTTAACAGCTTGCTTAATGAGCAACTAGGCAGCTTCTTGGTCACCAAATTCAGATTGCAGTAAACATACTTAGCTTGACAGTGCATTATATGAATCTAAACACAATTTAGAGCACTTAGGATACCTCATAGTACACAGTGAAAAGCCATTAGAGCTGGATGGAGTTCCTCATTGTAGTTGCTCTACCCAAGTGATCTGCCTTATCAATAGGTCATCAAAGCTTCTTTTCAATTTGCACTGGCTGTAATTCTGACCTTGACCTGCTTCCTGCCTGTTACCTTATTTTGACTTTAAAACTTCACTCCCCTGGTAGAATGCCAGTATTGTGGCAATTAACATTCTAATTTTCTCTTATCAAATGCCACATGCATTTTTTCCTTCCAATCTTGTCTTCTGACCTGTCTTCTTGTAGAACTTCATAATCTTTATGGCGTCATGCAATCTGCCAATTTATATCCATCTTTCCAATTCCAGATCATCAATTTGAATCTAGGTCTTCATGTATTAAAATCACATCATCGCATTTGTTGGGCTAGAAAAGATTGATTAATTTCTTCAGAAGACCAAGGGAGTAGCAGTTGTTGTGTTGATTTGGAGAGGAAGTGGTATAAGAACTATAAATTCCTGAGACTGTCGGTTGGGCTTTATTGCTTGCTTGAAGAGGCTTTGGCTTGTGATGAAAGGCCCATTATAGTGGGAGGGTAGACGATGAAGTCTTTTGGAATGTCTTGTTCAAAGACGCTCAGCTTATTGTATAAACATTTCTAATGGATCTGAGTGTCAATATAGTCTTCTTTGTTCTAATTGTCTTGGCTGACTGTCCCATGCAGGAGGAAGGGACTCAAAAACTGGGATTTGCATCGTCATTGACACACCAGCACCTAAGGGATTCTAATTGTGGATTAGGAGTTTTTGGGAATCTATCATACCTTTCTCTAAGCTTTCCTTTGTCGAGATAGTAACATGCCTCAAACTGTTGTTTTCAACCAGCTTTTTGCATTTTCTGCGAGTTGGCATTACCAACCAAACATTGTCTTGTTGGGCTGACCAGTTCTCTTTGGCATATCCATGCCATGTTGAAAAACGTTGAGTGATCTTTTGGGACACAGCTCATATTTAACATGTAGTGTTCTAGCTTTCCTTTCTTTCTCATCAGCAAATTGTTCTTCTGTGAGTTGGAGGAAGAACCCAGTATAACACCATCTTTCCTTTGGTGAATCGTTCTTGCGTTCCATTCAGAATCACTTTCCAGACCTCATTATCTATATACTCAAGATAATGTTTCATCTCCATCGCCACGTATCATATATCTCCTTATGAAGGACAGGACAGTTTAATGTTTGAGCATGTGTATTAGTGGTGATTATTTGTGGTGGTTTTGCAGGAGGCATAGCCTTTTGTTGGATGCTCGGTACGATCCATTCTAGGATGCATCATCATGAGAGGGAAAGTTCCTCAATCGTGATCAAAGACGAATAAAAATTATTCGTTTCCAGACATTGATTATTTGATTTGGTGAATAAGGTTTTGATCTATGTTCAATTTTTTTTTTTCTTGTTGATAAAGACCCTTTGGTGGCCTCTGATCCATTGTTGGGTCCTTATAAAAGGATGTTGAGCCTTGAAAGACTGATAGTATTCCTTTGAATAAATCCAAAGATCCTGTAGTGACAATGACAGTGAAATATAAATTTTGACGTGTGGAATATCCAATTTTCTTCCAAGATGAACACAAGATACAAATTAATAAACTTGCTATTACTATTACTATTTTGATTGTGAATTTAGCATCAACTCAGTGTTTACAATACTATTCTATGTTCATTTTATAGACTAAGGAAACCTGAACGCGGTTAAGAGATAATGGCTTATATCTTCCTAGATTAACGCTAATTGATAGCTATTACTTTAATTACAACAGACTTAACTGTCTGGTCAAAAACGATTAACTTTTATACTTTCAGGGGACTTAAGTTAATGCTGGAAGACTTAACTTGCTCTAACAGACTTAACTTCTAGTACTATCTAGTACTAACTATTCAGTATCTAGTAATAACTTAACTAACAGACTTAACCTTAATACTAACAGTATTTATTAAGTTTGTTTTACATTATTTTACTAACAAGTATGGAAAAACTAGTTTAGGTATGTTAAGACTAGTAAGTTTGTAAGGATGTGATTAAGGTGATGTCGGTAAGTGCTTATAGTGTGAATGTTCATGGGTATTGTGCTTATTGCTAGTTTATTATATGTTGAGTTTGTTGGACTAGTTATTGGTATTAATATGATGCCATTATATGAGATAGGTATGATGTATAATGTGATGTTATTACTAGTTTTTATTTATAAGCATAAAGCTTACTTGTATAGATGTCATGGTTTTAGGTTTACATGTTGCTAGTAAGAGCTTGGTAAGGCTTTTGGATGTGAAAGTAAGCGAGTTGTTTGGAGTAGAGGTGCATTGCCTTTGAGCGTGTGCAATTAGTCGTACAATACCGATGTCGAAGTAAAGTTGAACCACGAGTGTCATAAATACAGTTTGTTAATGTTGTTGTCAAGGGTCAAGTACTTTGTAAATATCGATGTTAAAGCATGTCAAGGTCATTTGTTATAGTTGTGTGTTAAAGTATATGTATAATAAGTCAATACGGTAGTGTTTTGGCAAGTCCACATGAAAGTATATTTTTCGTGGGGCATTTAGACCAAGAATGTTTATGAAAACTATGTATTATGTTGTATTATTGAGTTTTGGAAAGTTTGGTATATTATCGAGCCGGGGAAGTTGGTTTTTTGTAAAAAATACAAAAAAATGTATTCGGGTGACCAGATGGCCCCAGACGTTCGGTTTGGCCCTCCAGCCTTTCGGTCAGGCCTTCCAGCCGTTCGGTATGGCCTTTTAGGCTAGGGTTGTAAACGAACCGGACGAACACGAACGGATCCTTGTTCATGTTCGTTCATTTAATTTTAACCTGAAAAATAAACGAACACGAACGTTTAAACGGACGAATTTTCTTGTTCATGTTCGTTTATTAAGAAATGAGTTGTTCATGTTCGTTTATGTTCGTTCATTAAGAAACTAAACGAACATAAACGATCGAACATAAATGAACGTAGAAATAAAACATAAAATTTATCAAATTATGAATAATATTTTTGTTCTATAAGTGTTGTTTTATTTAAGCATACCAGTTTAAAAGTATACATTTAAGAGATATGATATACGAACATGAACAAATAAATAAACATAAACGAACATTAATGAACGCATAATCGGACGTTCACGAACATAAACAAACGGACGTGACTTTTGTTCATGTTCATTCATTTAACTAAACGAACATAAAATAATGTTCACGTTCGTTCATTTAATAAATAAACGAACATAAACGAACTTTTTACCGTACGGTTCAAGAAAGTTCGTTGAACGTTCGATACGCTTACAGCCCTACTACGTCTAGAGCATGTCTGACATATTTTGTTGGTCTTCAGAATTTTGTATAAAATCAACCGTAAGTCCTTAAAACTCGTGTCGTATATCGTTGGAAAGCTATTTGTATCTACTATCATTTAAAAATAGTTTCAAAGACTAGTTTATAATATAATTTTGTCAGTTTTTTAAAGAGTAATAGAAGGTAATTCCCGGTCATGTGTGTGAGCAATTTTTTTTTGTTTTTGGACATGTCGGGAAAAGGACGTTTCAGTTCGGGTGGCATTTGGATCGGGTAATGTCGGGTCGGGTGAATCAGTTATCTGGTTGTATATAAATTGAGTTTAGCTACACATAAATTAAAGGACAGGCAACTTATTGTTGAACATTGAATAAACCCGTAAGTATCATTTATTATTTATCCACAATTTATAATAGTAAAATCCTAAATACCCTAAACTCACAAACCGGGCTTTGGCCTATTTATTATTGATCCACAATTTATAATAGTAAAATCCTAAATACCCTATCCTCTAATATATTATTGGAGAAATACGCCCAAGCCTGGTTTGTGAGTTTAAGGTATTTAGGGTTTTACCATTATAAATTGTGGATCAATACTACATCACAACTAAAGGGTTTATTCAATGTCTAACAAATATATGGTGCAATTTAAAATACGAGAATGTGTGTGTTGAGCAAATAAGTACAGTATAAGATATTACAAACTATGTTTTTATTTTTCAATGGTTACAACTAGAATATGGAAACAAGTGTAAATAACAAGTGGTAAAACAAATACAGTAGTTGCAAAAAAAATACTCGCATGCAAATTTTAAGTTAAAAAAAATACAGCAGTGGAAAGCCCCTACTGCTACTCGATGGGTTAAATATGTTTCAATAAAAATAAATGTTTTTGCTTGGAAGATTTTCCTGGATCGGTTGCCTACTCGATCCAATTTACAACATCGTGGTGTCCTAGTTTCTGATCTTTTATGTCCGCTTTGCTCCTCTGCTCAGGAAGACTCCTCGTACTTGTTCTTCAGTTGCAGATTGGTTATGGATATCGTCAGGCTCGTATGCCGCTGGTGGAATCTATCATGGACGCCCCTTGGTTCATATGTGATAGGCGTATTGGTTTATTCCATCGATTAAGCTCTAAAGTTAAAGATTTGCTGGAAGGAGTTCTTTATATAACTTGGTGGAACGTATGGATGTTTCGTAATCAGTTGCTCTTCTCGTCGAAAGCCCCTCGTAAAGATGTTATTTTTGACGATATTGTTTCGCGCTCTTTCACTTGGTGCCTTTCTAGATGTAACTGTACTTTTAGTTGGGATAGTTGGTTGCAACACCCCTATTTGATCTATTTGTAATTCTTTTTCTAGCTTCTTGCTAGTTGGTTTTATATAGTTGTTGTTCTAAAAAAAAATACAGCAGTGCTTCCAAATCGATTAAGTTGCAAAAACAAAATACAGTAGTAGTACAAACTACAAACCTATACTCCTATGCAAACTTTATATTTATGGGCTTATAAAACTGTATTGGAAAAAGTTATATCACATTTTCGGGTCTTATCGGATTGACCCGATAACTCGATTAGATAAATAATTTAACATTAAACCGACCTGATAATATTGTCAGGTTATTGGGTTCGGGTCAAACCAACTTGACAAGATTTTTCAACCCGATTTAACCCGACCCGATAAGCTTTATCGTGTCCAGGTTCAGGTTCGAATAGGATCAACTTGACCCTACTGACACCCTAATTGTATGTAAGCGTGATTTGCTAAAAGAGGTCAAGTTTATGGTTGTGGCAGTTTGCTTGGGTTCTCTTTAAGGATTATTTGTAAGTTTTTAGTATTTTGATTGTGTAATGCTCTGTCCATAAAAGTTTTCACATAGTAATGTGCTAATATAATTTGTCTATTCAAAACAATTATTAGAAACATAAAAATTTATTTGATTAAACTAATTATTTTGACACATCTGTGTGTAAAATTTTGTGTGAATCTTTGTAGATAACAACCCTCTTCTTACAAGGTTTAAGTCATACCATAACTACGTATTTTCCTAAATGTGTCGATATGGTACGTGTACTAAAAAAACTACCCGCATGGTACGTGAACTTTCATATACATGCTAACATGATACATGAAAACTTGTTTTAACTGATAACATGGTACATGTACTAAACAAATAAAATGTGTTAATGTGGTGATGGTGGGTGTAAAAGGTAGTGGCGGGCTGTCATGAGGAGCGTAGAAGGCAGTGACATGGTGGTGGTGAGGTGGTAGCGATGGTGGGGTGGTGTCGAGGTGATTTATGAGGGAATAAGGATGGTGGTGTGGGGTGGTAGCGAGGTGTTGTGTGTGGTGATGGTGGGCTAGTGACGAGGTGATGTTGGGGTGTTGATGTGGAGTGATGGGGTAGTAGTGATGACGTGGGGTGGTGGTGAGGTGATGTTGAGGGAAATGGGGATGGTAGTGTCGTTATGATGTCGTAGAGATGATGTGGGGTGATGGTGCAGTGGTACAGGATTATGGGGTGGTAGTGATGATGTGGGGTGGTGGCAAGGTGATTTTAGGGGAAGTGAGGATGGTGATGTGGTAGCGATGATGTGGGGTGATGGTGTAGTGATGTTATGGGAAGTGTGGATGGTGTTGTGTGGTGGTGCGGTGGTAGCGATGGTATGTGATAGTGGGGGAAGTGGGGATGGTGGTGAGTGGGGACTAGGTGCTAGTGGGTGGTAGCGATGGTGTGGTGGTGGTGATGTGATAGAGAGTGAAATGGGGATGGTGGTGTGGGGTGGTGATGTTGAAGGAGTATTTGGATGAGTGCATATAAGTAAAACTAGTTTCATAGCCCGCCCGAATGGGTGGGCTAGCTTCATGGTTTCACTTGATAATAATTAGAGAGTATGTAAACAAACGTAAAAAACTGCCATGTGATAATATTTGCTTCAACAGAAGATCAAATAAGCATTCAATAATGTGTACGATACAGTAATGTTTATAATTATTTTTTCATTTGGTTAATAAAGAGCCTACCTATGTTATTTACATTGAATATATAAAGAGCCTACCTGCGTGAATAGATAAAGTGCAATGAAGGTTAGCTTTAGAATGTTTTGTTGTACATTGTAAATTGTCATTAAGATATGATTCAAACAATTTGCAGATATGATTCAATACCTGTGTGAACTCACACAGATCGTATACATGTGCCACTTACAATGTACAACATACTCAGAGTTCACAATAAAAGAGTTTGGTTGTACATTATAAATTTTCAATACCTGTGTGATTAGAGTTCATTTGCAGCAACCATAACCAAGAACTCCTTATAGTTGGACATTTGCAGAAAAATGTTGCAGCAGCCATACATCAGTCTCAGTGTTGGCATCAACTTCTGTAGGCTTTTCTTTGTCTTCCTTGATGGCTCTAATCGGCTTTCTTTATTGCCACCTCAGTCTCAATCGTGGCAGCAACCTCTCCCGCCCTTTCTTCTGTTTCTCTGATTGCCTCGGGATTATGATAATATGAAAACATTTTATCTTCTAAAGTCTCTCAACATCTGAAAGCCAAAATCACATAAGCTGCCATCATAGGGAAAAAGATTTACAAAAACTAATTATCAATGACGAATAATATAAGTGGCTTGAGATCAATATATTAAGTTAACTCCTAAAGGGACCTATCTATATACCATATTAAACTGATACATGCCATAATGTCGAACTTGGGTCATCTAAAACATAATGGACAATGTGATGCTCAGATAGCTCGTAGATTTTTTTACAATATACGCATGCTAACCCTAAATTGCCTGAATAAGTAGTAGCCTATAAGCACTTTGGTGCATCAAAACCTAAAGCCATCACGACCGTGGCCCACAGGTTGTACCAATGGAATCGGTTGTGGTGCAACATTCGTAGTAACATTTTCAAAGCAGTAAGCTAGTCAAGAATAACAGTTATAAAACCTCTACCCAAACACTACTAAACAATTTAGTCTAAGAGTGACCGATTAAGATACACTTATGATTTTAGGACATATTACTTTACATAAACACCCCTTTAAATTTGTTTTCTTATGTTAAGTAGAAATGAAGCAGCATGTCGTTAATGGTCGTATATTATCGAGACACATACCTAATTCTTAATGGACGTCGCCTTATTTTTCTCACATTCTTTTACATAATCCCCATCGCATTTGCGCAGTCCCTTGCAAGCGATGAAGGTATCAAAAAGAAAGTGACGATAAAGCTATAAAGCCTGAATATAATGAAAAAACTAATATTTAGTATCAATGGTCATTTTTATAAATCAGCTACGTGTCGTACTAAGATTAGACGTATCAGTCTTTTTGCCACTTCTGCAGCTTCGTAACCAAGATAAAAGATATCAACATCAAACGCAGATGTTACCTTCTTATGTGTGATACCTATGATAATAGCATGCGCGATTAATCCAACACTTTTTAAGGGACGTATATAACAAAATGTTGTTACGTTTTATGAAAACATGAAATGACTTCAGTTTATATTTCATAAGCCATGTGTTTAGCTTATTTTCAGCTTTTGTTTTAAGTTTATGAACTGATATTTCATCTTTAAATAATCTAACAAAAACATCCGGTCTTATATATCATTTTCAGTAAGAAAATCACAACGGGCCATTAAAGTGAATATCAGCAAGCCATGCGAAGGCAACCCACTTTCTCGCGCATCAAAGACTTCAAGTAACTGACTAAAGCCACATAATTTTTTCCCTCGTTTAAATGATATGTGGTAGAATTTGATACTTATTAGCTAATGTAAACTACCTACATAGAACACTAAACAAACACAAACATGATCATGCCTTTAGCGCCACTTCCAACGACTTGCTTCAAAACTCGTTCCTCGGATACTGAAACAAACATACATTCCATTAAAAATCTAACACAGCGAGTGCAAAAAGTCAAAACAACAACTCAAAATAGTTATGTTCCGCCCCAATGCATACAAAAGTAACGAATACCTCTTAAACAATATGCTTAAGGTAAACATATGACGAATCAAAACAATTGTTAAATTCATCCTCATCAGAAGTCACAAAGCATAAGAAGTTTGCGCATTTCCCATAGACCACAATGCATCATGTTTCTTTGGATCAACCTTCAACGCTTCATCCAATTTTGATATCACAACTACAAATCAAAACGCATGTAGGAGAACATAAGCAATTTAATAAGCAACCAAAAACCCTCGTTCCAGCCCGCTTACTTCAAAATGAAATTAAATATAAAGAAGATGATACACATTTGCAATTGCTTTTAACTACTTATCTGCTCAATGCATTTTGACTAACCATTAAACAGTAAATATTTATATCAAAATTACCTAGTCACTTCCTCGTCAGCACATCATAAAAATGAACCGAATCAGTGAAACAACCAACGCTATATAACATAACAAAACCACAAAACCAACATAAATTAAAAAAATTCGATATATCAAACTTAAAAACCTCACAAAGGTATTGATCCAGAGTAATACAATTAAACCCCGTAGATTACTAATTATTATTATAAATAATACATATCTGTTAAGAATTGTACCTAATTACCTTGAAAAAATTGATTCTAAAAAAGGTTGGTAAATTGTGACATTATATAAAAAAGTTCACGTAATCTCATGTTTGTTACCGATAAGCAGCAACAAAAGCACCACCATCGATCATACCCTCTGTTTTGATGATGTGTGTGTTTTTTTGGATACACATATACAACTCTTACTTTACCGATATTAAGCTACTTACCTGCTACTGACCTTTGATTTTTTGATATTGGGTTTAATTTGGTGGGAAGAAGTCATCATCAATAGTGAATTTCTTGATATCAATTTGAAATTCGAATGTCTGCAAAGTACAAACAGTAAAAAAGAATAGTTATATAGGCGAGAAAGAATGGATGCATGAACAGAATAAATAAAAACTAAAGCTTCTATAATTAAAGATAAATTTGTAATTACTTCGCTCAAATGCGTAACTGATTTTGTCCTCGCCAAAGTAAAAAGCTAAAGCAGTTAAATTTTTAGCCTATAGGAGAAAATATGTATATCAGCC